>CAJQZJ010032551.1:3070252-3095948 GCA_907164525.1 Lophiomys imhausi
ACACACACACACACACACACACACACACACACACACACACACACACATTAGAAAGTACAATTTAGAAAGCCCTGTTAAACACAATACCTACCCAGAAGGTCTGGCCACAACAGTGTCTCTGCTTTGGGTGAGAGGCAGAGAGAACAGGGACATCACCCCATGCTTACAGCACTGAATGGGGGACTTCTCATCTCTCTGCATTCCACAGATGCTGACAAAGAAAGGGAGACAGTGTCTGGGGAGCACTCAGCTGAGAGAGGGCTGATGAGGGTGAAGTCCCAACAGGGATTAAGCAAACTCCAAAGCTTGCCCACATAGGCAGCCAGCCATAATCTTGGAAGACAAGAAATGCGGCCCTACAGGTGGGAGCTGGACCACACATGGTGATGCATGGGTGTGTGGCGGGCAGGCCTCCCTGGAATGCTAACGGGTTTATCCCAGTTCCTGTTGCTGAGGCAGATGGTAGTTACCCTTCAAGACTCTCCTGTGTATGCCTCAGTGAGCAGCTGTGAGAGGAAGGCCGACAGTCACTCCCACCTAGCAGTGCACCTGGTGCTCTATAGGAGCCTACAGGAGCCTATACTAGTGGCTGGAGGGCCATTGAAAAGATCTAAGAGCCCCAGCCCTGGAACCACAGAGAAGAAAACCCACCAGAGGGCAGCATGCCAAGCCTGCTGCCAGGCAAGCACAGCGAAAGCACAGGGGACTCAGTACCTAATGAGGAAACGGAGGCCAGCCAGCCTCAGATTGGTCACGGCCACATGCTCCCATTACCTCAGCAACTGCCTGGGCTGCTTTCCACCTGGGCTCAGGTCCACACAAGTGAGCCCCGCCCCCCCCGGCCCCCCCCCCCCCCCCGCGGCCCCCCCCCCCCGCCTGCCCCCCCCCCCCCCCCCCCCCCCAGGCATCTGTGGACCTCACAGGCCACCTGCTCGGACGCCCCTGCTCTGCAAACATTTTTCCACTTCTCTCCTGGTAACAATTTACCTGACGCTGACCCCTGTTGGGACATGACCTTTTCCTGAGGAGGCTGAGTCAGAACATTGTATCTCGTCACCCAGGACCAGCAACATGACAGATATGAAGCCCTCCCTTGGTCAGAGAATGCCAGTCCAATGAGAAAGCAAACAGCGTATCTTTGCAGCACGCTGAGAAACATTTACCTGGAACTGTTGCTAGGTTACTGTACTACTGACTTTTATTTTGTTAGGAGTGTTCTCTCTACAAGGAAACTTTTGAGTTTGGAATCAACTTTCAAATCATCATCTTTTTTTTGCCACGAAATCTATTTTATTCACAAGGCAAATTCACTCAGTGATAAAGAATGATATTCCCAGAAGAGAAAAAATTACATGTTGTTATAACAAGACACCAGTGGAAGTCAAACACTAAATTTCTCACGAGGCCAAGAGAAGCCAAGACCATTTCTGATCTGTACTTAGTATACTAAAACATTAACACAACAACAACAAACAAAAACAAAAACCAACCTTTAGCAATTCCAAAACCCATGATTAAACAGTGGCCAGCAAGACCTCTGGAGGACTGTGTAATGTCAATCAAGTTTCCCTTTACTTTCAGAGCCAGACATGTCTAACTGCACCAGCCTGAAGCTGTGTCCTTTTCTAATTTGCTATTCATTGTCATGAAGCTAAATCAGAGTTTCCCTGGTTACCGTGGGGCTCTTCTGAGGGATGTGGCTATGTAATTGGCGTTGGCGTGGTTACTGGACGCTTTCAGAGCTGAGAGCACTGGTAATAAATGCTGCTGTGAGCTTCAGGGAGAAACTAACAGGCTCTGCAAAAAAGGAGACAGTCAAAAGATTAAGGTCCTCCTCAAAATGTGCCACTGAGCATCCCAACCTATGCTCCAGACATCCCCGACAGCAGTCTGTAGAGTAAGTGGATCATGAAAATAGCAAGTGCTGGGGAAAAACAACAACAACAAAAAACCCACAATGGATTCACAAAACTAATAGGCCACTTCAGCCACCTGCTATACTGTCACACAGAATTTGCCATGAATATTCTGTCCAGATCACCTCTCACCAAATGCTTCCTAAGCTCTGTCACAGCCTCACGTTGGACACAGACACGAGGCGGTTTGGGCGCAGCAGCTTGGAGGACAGGTGAGCAGACAAGTGATAAGGATCTCACCCCAGAGCTGATGCTTCAGAAAGAGGAAGATGGGGACCTCATGGCTTTGTCAGACTGAGGACAAGGCAGAGCCTTAGTGGCTTTAGAGGTCTGAAGTCTGGAGTGTGCTCAAGAGAACCTGGAGAGCTACGCCTCTCACCTGGAGAGGAGCCTGAGATGCCAAACTCATGCCGAATCTACTGCCCATAAGGGCTATCTGGCGTGGTGTGGGTGGCACACAGCACCGCCATGATGCCCAGTCTCCTCCTCATACCCAGGAACCCTCAGAGAGAAAGAGGGGCTGAAGGAAAGAGGGGGAAGGGCTGACTACCTACCAGACAGAGTCCATATTACAGACACTGTTTTAGACCAACAGACTGAACCACTGTGCAGTGGTAAGAATCACATTTATTTTGTCTCTCCATGCAGAGGCGAGTCACAGAGAACAAAGTACATGATTCTGTCTAAGTCATATTATGAAATTTAATTTTTCTTATAAAAGAGATGCCAATAGGATTGTATCCAAACACTTCCCATAAATAATTTTACCAATAAAAAGAAAAGCAAGACCTTAAAAACATATCCAAAAAATCCAGCCAGTCACAAAAAGACACACACTGTGTAATTCTACTTAGAGAAGGTACCTAGAATGCCAATCGCAAGACAGAAACAGAATGCTGGTTACCACTGGCTGGTGGAGGGGACCATGAGGAGGTACTTTTACATGGCCATCAAGCTTCTGCTTGGGATGATGAAAAAATTCTGGAAATGGGTGGATGCTACAGTTGTACACAGTATGAATGCTCTGAATACCACTACTATTTATAAGTCAAATTGCCAAATGAAATTTTTATATCATGTCCATTTTACCATAATAAACCCACTAGCATCTTCATAAGCAGAATGGCAGACCATTTAACTATCAATTCACAAAGGAAGCCAATGAAAAATAGAAGAAAGAAGAAAAAAATGAAACCAAAATACATAAACCACCAATAGGATAGTAAATAAAAATTCTTCATGTAAAAGAACAAAAAGATATAAAAAATATATAAAATATTGTAACATGCTTATTAAAGAATACTATAAACTGTGCATGGTGGGATATGCCTGTAGTCCATGATACTTGGGAAGCTGAGGCAGGGTTGCCTGAACCAGCCTGACCAATACTGAGAGGGCTATCTCTATTACACTTATTCTTAGGTAATAGACAAGGAAGGGTCTCATAAGCATCCCAACTTGTCACTCAAGAAACTAGATAAACAAGAGCAAATCCATCTGTCTGCTTCCTGACTCCGTGTGCAATGTGACTCCCACCCCTCCCTCCCCTGCAGTGACTTGCCCATGTGATGGCTGTACCCTCACACTGTGAGCCAAAATAAGCCCTTCCTTCCTCCTTGCTTTTGTCAGATACTTTATCACAACAATGAGAGAAATAATTAAATGTTCTGTCCTCTTGTCTAGAAAAGTTAGTGTACTTGTTATTAGCCTAACACCAAAGCCATACAAACATAGTAGGGAAGGTGAAAGGAGAGGAGAGAGAAAATTCTAGCACAAAGCATTTAAAAACTGAATCCAACAATATAAAAAATGATTATAGACCATAATCAAGACTCATTTAACTAGTATGTTAAACTGAGACGAGAAATACAGTTTAGTACCAGGGGACCCCATTTTGTTTTGGGGTATGCACACAACCTGTTTTGGTTGTTTTAATGCATTTGGCAACATACATTCTTTACCTACTGTTCTACACCCACACCCCACTCTCCCAATGATGCATATACTCCCATTTCAAATGCACCAACCTTGCCCTCTTTTAAATATTCCTAAATCCTAGAGCAGAGCTAATTACTTTCGTGGAGAACTTCACACAGGGGATCTCTGAGGGAAGAACTTGAAGGGTGAAAATAGCATGGAGTGTAGTCTGGAGCAGGATTTCAGGGAAGGCAATGCAGGGGCTTTCCCAGTGGCGAGACAAGTCCAGTACTGAAGCTGATGACATTTGTTATTTTGTATCCCCGTCCAGCTCAGCTCCCCTGTCAGTTACTTATTTATGTAATACACAACATCAGTAGCAGCCTCAAGGTCCCTGTGGTTTTCACACTGTACTTTTTCTCTTTCTTTGTTTTTCCCCCTTTCTCTACACTCTTTACTTTTTCTTTGTCCTCTCCCAAGTAACACAGGCTGGGCTGGTTTACGTGGTCTCTGTGGCTTGACCTCCTGAGAGATGAGACCATGCTATATTACCTAATTGCAAAGCTCTGCCCTTCTCTCTTTGGCCAGTTCTTAACCAAAACTCCTACATCTTCCTGCTACCTTCAAAACTGTTTGTACCTGTGTCATTGCCCCTTTTCTATGTGTTCCCCAGACATCTAGGAACTTAATACTAATCACTAGCCCACTGAGATTCCCTTTCTCCCCAGTTGCACCCACAATCACTCATCTATTAGTGCCTACGGTGTCCCTGTACTCCTAAATCAATTGCTACTAATGGAGTGGCTGTTTTGTAGTCATGGGGGGGGGGTCATTGCTCAATAGTGACTATTGTTGCAGACAGTATTCAATTCTCAGCAGATGACAGGGAATAGAGCCTGATGCTCAGAACACTAATCTAACAGAAGAAAAATATTACCTCAACCATATTGCAACCTAGTCTCTTCTGAATGCTACAAACTCCTACAGTGGAAGAAGACATGTGACCTGATCTAAAAACAACAAAAAACAAACCAACAGTCTAACCACAAATGGTAAAGTCCCAACACAAAAACATAAGCTACATGAAAGACCAATACAACAGTCTCCTCCAAAAATTACCAGTCTAACTGTAACCCACAATAAGAGCAATTGAGATTAAACTCTGAACAAGGAAATCAAAGTATGATCATAGTTACACTTAAAGAACTCAAAGAACACACAAATAACCTCATGAATTCCGGGAGAACGCTAACAGTTGAATAAAATAAGGCTGTCAATTCAGGATATCAAAATAGAATTCAATAAAGACAAATACTGAAGGAAGATGAGACTGAAATAACAGGGAGAAAAAGTACAAAAGATAAATAAAAAGCTTAGCAGAAGCCTTGTGAAGAGAATGGCTACTGTGGAGGATGGAATGCCAGACTTGAAGACAAGATAGAGGAATCTGGCAATTCAGCAACAGTCAACGATAACTCTTTTTTTTAAATGTATGAACACAGTATGCAAGATCTTGGGATTTGGTAAGAGTTTTGTTTCTTAAAAAGCCCAGTTATGATATGAGAATGTTTTTGTGTTAATCCCATGTGTGGGGCTGCTTCAGTTTGTACACACCTGTAAACTATACGTGTCTCATTAGCATGAACATGACTTAGCCAGCTGCAGGAAGTTGATTCTGAGGATTCAGGAGAAGGGTATAAAAAGCCAGAGCCCCAAGAAATAAGGAGGCTCTCCAAAGAAGGAAGGGTGCTTCCTGCACTGCTGCTGATTCGTCTTGCTGCTGTGTTTCCTGGTTTTCTGTGTGTGGTGTTGCTGGTTTGCTGGACTGCTTGACTTCTGACCACTGAGACTGTATTGCCCCCAAAGAACCTGAAGACCCTAATCAGTAGAAAGTATCTCAAAGAGACCTACGTCCCTTGTCCCTCTAACCTTCTTTCTCTAGTGTTGAGGGGTTAGAAGGAATAAGGATTGGAAGGGAGGTAGAGGTATAAGTATAGTAAAATAAATTAGAGTGTGTAATAAAACAAAAAACAATAAAGCCAAATTACAACATTGGGATGCCATGAAAAAGCAAAATATACCACAGAGCATAAAAGGCAAATTCCATTCCAAAGGCATAGGAATATATTCAATAAACTCTCAGAAGAAATTTGCCAAATGTGTGGAAAGAGAGGCTGATCTGGGTACAAGAGACATGCAGAATAGAAAATACACAGGGCCAGAAAATAAACTCACCACATCATGCTATAGTTAAAACACTGAATATATGAAAGAAAAAAAGGTTTATTTAAAGCTATAAGAAAGTAAGGCCAAGTCACACATACAGACAACCCACTGGAAGAACAGTTGATTCTTCAATGGAAAGTTTAAAATCCAGAAGAGCTTAGAGAGATGTATTTTATATTCCAAAAGACCACAATTTCCAGTACACCCAAATGAACTCAGAAAAAAGTATTTGTTATAACTGAAGGAGAAGAAAAAACTTTCTGCAATAAACAAGCAAAAGGAATGTATGACCACCAAGCCAACCCAACAGAGGATACTGGAAGAAATACTTCAGGGTGAAGTGAAAAACAGACACACAGAAGACACTACAAGGAAAAACTAAACAATGCTAAGATAGTCATTAAGCAAAAGAAGGTTAAGAAAACAAAACATTGCAAATTCAACAGAATGACAGAGACCAAGTGCACATTTCCCAGTGATAAGTCTGAATATAGATGGTCTCAATTTTCCTATCAAAAGGCAGACTAGCAGACTAGATTATAAAACAGAATTATTATTTTTTGCTTCCTGAAGAAAAACACCTTGCCATCAAAGATAAACATTATTTTAGGGTGAAAGGATGAAGAAAAACTGTTCCAAGGAAATAGAACCAGGAGACAAGCTGACATGACTATTCTAACATGACAAATCAGACTTCAAACTAAATCAAGTCAGAAGATATAAAGAAGCTCACTTCATACTAACAAAGGGAAAATCCATTAAGAAGAAATTAGATTTCTAAATATGCTCATCAAACACAGGTGCACTCAATTTGAAAAAAACAAATAGCATTAGATATAAAGATAGAGGTTAATCCCGACACAATAATACTGGCTTCAATACCCCACAGTCATCATTAAACAGATGGACCAGACAGAAAAATAAATGAAGAAACATTGGAATTAAATGACATCATAGGTAAGGTGAACCTAATAGATATCTACACACAACATTCCACCCCAGTCAGAATGGCTTAGAAAACAAAGACAACAAATGCTTGGCAAACTTGATGGGGGAGTAACCTGGTACAGCCACTATGAAAATCAGTGTGGAGGTTTCTCAAAAAGCTAAACACAGCACTGCCATATGACCCAGTCCTGGGCATATACCCAAAAGATGCCATATTCTACCACAGAGATATTCACTCAACTGAGTCCATTGCTGCTCTATTCTTAAATATCAGGAAATGTAATCATCCTAGATGTCCATCAGCTTATGAATGGATACGGAAAATAGGGTTCATGTAACAAAATCTTATTCAGTCGTAGACAAAAAGTGAAATTTACAGGTACTTGAACCAGAAGATATCCTGAATGAAGTAGTCCAGGCTTGGAAGACAAATGCCACATTCCACCCCCTCCCAGATGCAAATCTTAGCTTCAAGCCTTTAGATCAGTGCATTTAACTTGGAGCATATGTAGAGACCAAGAAGCTATTATAGGAGGGGAGGGGAGGGGAGGGCTTTGAGGTAAGAAAGGTCATAGTAGAACATATGTGTAGGGAAGTTGGGATACTAGGGGTGGGAGTGTTTAAGTGGAGATGGGGTGAAGGGATAGAGAAGGGATCAGTAGAGGAAAAAGTTCAACCAACAGTAAGGACATATGAAAAATATATATGTAAACCTTGAAGGCATATTTTAAAATATAATTAAAAAAAAGTTTGAACAGATGTAACTTGAATGGGTGAATACTGCTCCCCCCAGAGGCCATAGGCTATTAAATAAAAACTCCAGTGCCAGCCATGGGATGCCTTCTCACACACTGCTGGTCATGTAAACCTCAGAGGCCCTAAAACAATATAGTCTATGCCGTTGCTCTTGGTTGCCTAACAGAACTAGACATTAAGATCTATTTGCTAAAAATGCAAACAGGACATAGAGAAATTAGTTGGAACTTAGCTGAAAGCTTACTTCCTGCTGGCTAACTGGAAGCTGGTAGGGAGAAAAGTATCAGAAGTCTGACTGGCTGTGAGGTCAGCTCTACAGAAGAGAACTCATGCCTGGTATTGTAAACCTGACCAAGAGCCCATGTTTGAAGAGATGATACACCCTGGTGGGGAACCTGTTAGTACTGTTTGCTAAGTTGGTATGTTTTCAATCTGCTTTTAATTAATGCTGTTCTCAGCCTTGGTCAAAGAAGATTCTTTTCACAGTGGGCAATTGCTAATGCAGAGACTCATAACTGGTCAACAGATCATCCCTTATATAACCTTTAAGGCACAAGGAACACTGTGGAAGAGACTGTGAAGGATATAAGAACCCAAAGATAAGGAGGTGTGTTGGAAAATGATGTCTTTTGAACATTACGTGGCTAATGCACTCAATTCGGCTATAGTTACTTTCAAAAGACCGAGCACATCAACATTTCCTCATGGATGAGTGAGGGGCTTCTGAGGTCTCACCCCTTTTGGAAGAGCTACAGGCAGTTAATGGTTGTTGCTGGTGGTGTTATCATTTTCTTCAGAGGTGTTGCCACTGATGAGTTGCCCATGATAAAATAAATCAGCCCCCACCAATGCTAAGTAGGTCACAAAAATATATTTAAAGGGGTAGGGGTCTGGGGTTTTAGCTCAGGGGTACAGTGTTTGCCTAGCTAGCATGTTTGAGGTCATGAATTAAATGCCTAGTAGCACACACACACACACACACACACACACACACACACACACACAGATTAGTAACAAAGCAAACCTGTCTACTCTTTACACACACTCAATGTAATAATAGATGTTTTAGTTAGTGCCAGAGGCACAACGAAAAAAAAAAAACAAGTTAAAAGTTAAAAGTTAAAAAACAAAACCATCTCTTCATTTTAAAGATATCATGATATATAAAACGTACAAAATCCCAAACAATTTATTGAAACCTAAGAGAACTAACAAATGAGTTTAGCTAGATCACAATATGCAAATCACTAATAAAATAATATTTTCATGTGCATATATAAATATTCATAAATTAAAATGGAAAGAAAGTACAATTTAAAAACATCACAAAGAGGTGGACTTGAGCCCGAGATGATAACCAGCCTAATGTCATGGGGCTTGGAAAGGGAGCTATCCTCAGTGGGCCACCAGCTCACCACTGCACAGGCCCAGGTGAGAAGAGCATGGCCACGATGACCTCACCCGGTGTCACAGTGCACAGGCAGCACATCGTGCTCCTGAGACCACTCCTGAGATGACCCCAGACACTAACAAGTAAGTGGTGGAGAAAGGGAAGAAAAAGAGAAGCAGGATGTGGGCACAATGGAGAGAGGCAGAACTGGAGACTTGAGGGCAGTGGGGAACAGCCTGATGTGAGTACTCAGTGTGTCACCTAGGACCATGGTAAGGTTCTGGTCTGCGCAGCTATCACGGGCTATGTCTGGGTCTATCACCACCAAAGGCCAGGTGGATGTCCCTGGTCTGGGCTGCCACTTGGGGCCATATTGATGTCTGAGGGCTGTGTAGACCAGGCCCTGCCCCTCACCTAGGCATTGTGGGAGAGCTGACCCTGAGGGCATGAGTGGGAGTGGGATAACTGGCCCTGCTACCAGCTCCTGAGCAGTGGCATGGACGATGAAGAGATGGCCTCCCCTCATCCCTTAACCCTAGCCACCTGAAGCAGGCAGGAGAACTGGCCCTGGGGTAATGAGAGCAGGAGAGCTGTCCCTGCCCATCCCTGGCTACAGTACTCAGGATAGCAGGCCCTGCACCTTGCCTGGGCAGCACAGTAGAGCTATCCCTGGTTATGGGGGTTTCAGGTGAGCTGGTGTGAGAGCATGAACACAGGAAAGTGGGCCCTGCTTTTTGTCTGCTGTTGGTAGCATGGGTGAGGGAGAAATGACCCCCCACCCCATTGTTCGCACCTCCTGAGGTGGGCTGGAGACCTGGACCTGGGGTCATGAGAGTAGGAGAGCTGGCTCTGCCCCTTGCATTAGATGACCTAAACAGGGCAGAGCTGGAGAGTTCTCCCTGGTTGTGTGGGTGCAGAAGAGTTGCTGGGTTGACCAGATCAGACACCTCTCAGGCCTAGATCCAGGGCTCTGAGTTGGCCCACCCCAACATCTACCTCATTGATGAACTTCTAGAGCTCATGATGGGGGCCAGTCCTACAGATCCAAAACTACAGGATCTCCATGACACAGGGCAACAACAGGATATCTAAGAGGGGTCCCAGTGAGAATTCAGTATTGATGATGTAGCAGATGCCAGAGGCCTTGAACCAGACCAATGACTCATTGCAATGAACATTTGCAAGCGAAGATGTGTGGACAAATGGGTATACTGTGGGATACACTGTGACACACTACAGCTTCCACAATGAAATTCTTTTTTCTTTTTGGGGAGCAAGGGTAGAGGGTGGGTACAAGGGGATAGGGAGATCAGTGGGATTGGGGTACATGATGTGAAATTCACAAAGAACCAATAAAAAGTTTTTTAAAAAATCACAAAGAGTATCAAATTCTTAAGTAAACATCTAACAAATAAATATATGATAAATGAAACAAATGACAAGACATACTATGCTAATTGTTGTAAAGCCTCCATATATACACATGTCAGTCTGTCCCAAACTTTAGTATCATCCCTATCAAAATCTTAGCAAGAATTTTGTATAGAAATAACATATTCTATGATTTGGTCTGAAAAGCAAAGCCTGTGGAGCAACTAAGAAATCCTGAAAACACAGGACACAGAGAGGAACTACTCTATCCACAATCACATCTCGTAGCACACAGCAATGACCAAGGTGGTGTGATATGTTGAAGGAAGGACACAATGAGGCAAAAAAAAAAAGACCACAGAGACATTAGCTTGGTAAGTGTTTTAAACTGATAACTCATAAACACTTTAAAAAGTAATTAAATAGGTGGAAACTGGCCTGAGGTGTATGGTGATAGATTATTTTCCTAGCATGTACGGGTTCAGTCCCCGGCACCACAGAAATGGAGCATGTGCCTGTAATCCCAACACTCACGAAGGTGGAAGCAGAAGTTCATGGTTATCTTTGGCTACATAGTGAGTTCAAAGTCAGCCTGGCTATAATGAGACCTTGTCTCAAAAAAAAAATGGGGGTGTTATAGAAATTATAATAACCAAACACACCAAAGCTTCTCGCGGTGCTATACAATGCTTGGTTTTCTTTTACCACTCGCTCCCCAGGGTTGTAAAAAGAATCCCTTGCCAATTACTCCTAGGAAATGGGCTGCATTCTGAACTGAGAGATCAGGCACTGTGTGTGGGAGGCACAGACAGAAAGTTCGAGTTTAGGCTCATCAGGCAGAAAGAAGGAGGCAGCTGCTGCTTTTGCATCCCAATGGCTGCACACATGTCAGATCTCCTGGGCCACCTCTTTTGTTCTGGGGGACACAGATGCATCCCAGAAAGCCTGGATAGTGACTGTAGAGGAATCTAATTAGTGTGCAGATCATGGTCACAGGAAGGATAGGGACACCCTGGCTTCACAGCTAACAAGGACAGATCACACTATCCCTGCAGTGTGATGGGTCTAATTTAAACACAGCCAAAAATCACTGGTGTGTCTGTGGGTAAACAATGGAAGTCACACTATTATTTACTGGGTGTGGGGGGGTGTCCTTTCCCCTCTTACAGGCTTGATGCGACCTCAAAGGGCGTGCCATGTTTCTTACAAAGCTGTACAGTGTTGGCTCCACACCTCTTTTTTGTGTCATCTGATTTAGCTGAGGCTCCTGGAAACTATGTGCTACATGAAGATTGTGTCTATATACTCAGAAAGTTTCCTAGTTGTGCAACATTTGTGATGCCCTGGGTTCTATCTCTCATGATTACAAACATAAATGAATAACCAAATAAATCAGTTAGTTAATTAATCAATTTTAAAGTCCTCTGGCTAAAAATAAACAAGAAATAATTATTTGTCTTCTACTGTTCAGTACTTCCCATTCCTTCCCCATCTTACAGTAGTCAGCATAATCCTGAAGGTCAAATGTAACAATTTGCTAATGGTTGAGAACCCAGTCTGGAATCTGATGCCTATACCTGTAGCCACATGGCTTTGGAACGATGCACTTAACTCCCAAGGACTCAGTTTTCCTACCTGTAAGACGGGAACAGCAGTAACTGTCTTGTGTTCAAATGGCCAGAAGTAAGTAAGTGAGTGTATGCAAGGGGTTGAGGCAGAGGTTCTCAGCCTGTGGGCTGCAACCCCTTTGGGGGTTGAATGACCCTTTCACAGGAGTCACATATCAGTTATTTACATTACGATTCATAACAGTAGCAAAATTACAGTTGTGAAGTAGCAACAAAATATTTTATGGTTGGGGGTTACCACCACATGAGGAACTGTACTAAAGGGTCAGAGCATTAAGAAGGTTGAGAACCACTGGGCTGAGGGCTGTGCCTTGCACATGGCAAGCAATGAATAAAGACAGCAGCTATCACAGTCATCACTATCACCATGTGACAGACAGTGGTAGGTCGGCATAAAAACATTAAGCAACACATTTCAAGATTGGAACTTAATGAAATGGGTCAAACATATGCCTCACCCTTCACCTGGATTTCTAGTTTCTGTGACAATACCAAGGACAAATAACTTCATTCACTCCATTCTACAGTGGTGCTGTTTTTTTCTTTATTAGAACAACTATTGCCTGTTTGCATCCAAATTTCCCAGACACACAGATAATAGTGTTTGTTCATAAGGCTGAACAACAGCGGTGAAGAGCAGGAAACTGCACCATGTGTCTCTAAGAGAGACATGGTAAGGATGAAACAGAGCCCTGAATAGGAAAAGTATACATACAAATACACATGTTCCTCGTTTGAACATGAAGTGTTGTATTTGGGTATGTATGTGTACATATGCATGCACAGAAACATCCATGACTATAAAAGTTGTGGTTATACCATTAACCAAGTACTAGTGTGGATGGAGTGCCAAGCAGAAAAATAGAGGGACTTACAGCTTTCTACCAATTTATGTGCTGACTGCATCTTTTATATGAGACTTGATTTGTATTTTATTTCCCATTTTAAAAGGAAAAATGAGAAACTAGTATCTTTTTATTTAAGACAGAATAATCATCATCCTATTTATCAAATTCATCTGGAAAGCATTCTCACTTGGACTTCTCATCTAATGGCACGGAAAAGGTGGACAGCAACCCTAGACAGACTGGACGGATTTGATCATTATAAATAAGGCTTCATTTAAACAAAGCTGATGCCATCGTGGTTTGAGGCACATGAACTCTGTAGCGAAGCAACATGAAGAGGCATTTGGGGATGAAAATCAGTATTTTTTTTTCTTACCACTAATTTTAATTGAAATGGCATGTTTGTTTTAAATCCATAAATGATTTTTCAACTTTCTGTGGGGGTTCTTAGGAAAGAAACTTTTTTTTATACTTTATTTTTTTATTTCTTCAAGTTACATCTCAGTCACAATCCCTTCCCTACTCCCCCTTCCTGTCCCACCCTTCCACCCTCTTCCCCCCAACAGCTCCCCCTTTCAGTCCAAATGGTTCCTTCTCTTATAACAGTAAATACTATACAAAACAACAGAAATAAATACGCCACATTTATGAGAGTTAAATGGCCCAGCATACATTCCCAATGTCCAGTTCATACATATTTGGCCCCTGACTTTAACA
Source organism: Lophiomys imhausi (assembly GCA_907164525.1). Lineage (NCBI taxonomy): Eukaryota > Metazoa > Chordata > Mammalia > Rodentia > Muridae > Lophiomys > Lophiomys imhausi. Next base: position 3,083,970 of record CAJQZJ010032551.1, read on the forward strand.
TTCTACTATCTAACCATCTCCATGAGTTTAAAGTTCTATATCTGACTCAGCTTTCATACTAACTTGCATCACTGTTTTAAAAACATCTTCTTAGATCCAGAACACCCTCTTGATTCTTAAAGAACTCAAAATTTAACTATGAGACTCTAGCTATCTATTCTTCAACCACCTCAGAGACCTGAGAGGGATAAATATATCTGATTATATAGGAAGTGCAGGTCCTGCATCATCCAAAACTAAGAAATGACATATCAGTGGCTGCCTGGACAGTTCCTGTTTTCTCTCCATACGTTACAGCATCAATCTTCAGCCTTTTGGTCCCGTTTCTCTGACAGACATTGATTGTAGAGCAGGGATTATGAAGGACTTACCTACCCTGTCTTGGCAGAGCTAGGCTGTCGACTTCCCTGCTACCAAGTTTTGTCCTTTTTGGACAGAAGTCTGTCTACAGTTGAAGCAAGGGGTCCCAGCACTTACATGGCAGCTCACAACTGGCTGTAACTCCAGTTGAGAGGGATTTGATGTCCTCTTCTGACCTCTGAGAGCTCCTGCATGCACATGGTTTACAGACACACACTCAGGCCCACACACATACACATAAAGTTAATAAATACTTAAAAAATAAACCCAAGACCCACAAAATTTATCAATATTTAAGAAAAATCTCTAAAATTTAGAGAAGCAAGAAAACTGTTCATAAACTAAGTTGGGAAGATTTTCTAGGGAAATCACATGATCTGGAAGTCAAGAGGAGGTGAAGATGGACAAGAATTGGATATAACATGAAATTTCCCTCCAGAAAGAACACTGTGACAAATGTTAACATATAAAAAATAAACCTCAGGGGAAAAGAACAATTACAACACATATAATAAAGTCTAGGCTTCTTAACATAGTAAGTACATATTAATTATAAAAATGACAATAGAAAAATAAAAAACATGCATACACTAGGAACTAACATGCAATTTAAATGACAAACAAATGTAAACCTTACTTTTCATTAAGAAAATGAAAGTTATATAATGAGATCCCACTTTTCTTGCCAGATTGGTAAAAACAAAACATTTTTGATAATACACACAAGCATTTGCATGGGGTGGGCTACCAGGCTCAGTCACACAGTGTTGGCAAAGTGCACATGGCACCCTGTTTCTGAAGACCAATAAAGGCATAAGTTCATAAATTTTATTCATTTATTTTAGTGTATGTGTGTGTGTGTGTGTGTCTGTGTGTGTGTGTGTGTCTGTGTGTGTGTGTGTCTGTGTGTGTGTGTGTCTGTGTGTGTGTGTGTCTGTGTGTGTGTGTCTGTGTGTGTGTGTGTGTCTGTGTGTGTGTGTGTGTCTGTGTGTGTGTGTGTGTGTCTGTGTGTGTGTGTGTCTGTGTGTGTGTGTGTGTGTGTGTGTACACGCACATGTGTGTCTATCTGTCTGTGTGTCTATGTCTGTCTGTCTGCTGTGGAATTCAACCCAAGACTTTGAGCTTACTAGGCAAGAGCTCTACTCTTGGTTTTCTGAAAAAAAATCTCAGTATGTAGCCCAAGGTGACTTGCGATTCTTTTGTCTAAGCCTCAGAGTGATGGGACTACAGGTTTTCTCCCCAAACCGAACTAACTTTATCAAACTGAAGTGTATGCACATGCAATAACTGAGATGACGCTTATCTTCTCCACACCTGTTTGTAATTTCCTGTCTTATTCACAGCCATATCTTCAGCACCTAGGCCAGCTTATTTGCAGCAGGCATCCCCACTTTGCATTTGTTGAATAGTGGGTGTGCATAAAGGGTCACATTCTATGTCATATTCATTTAATTGAAAGACCAGACTCCTTATGAAGGAATAGCTACTAAAGTACCACACATTCACCCAGCAGAATCCCTCACTGGTCTCTACTTAACAGTAAATGTCAGCAAGGTACACAGTTGTCTGGCAAAAGAAATGTGCCTATGTAAACTGCCACACATGTAATAAAGATACACACAGACACACACACATGCACACACCATGTATGAAATAATGACTAGAAAGGTTAGAAGAAACTTTTAGATGCTACCTCTGGAAATCAGCGTGTGTCTGAGATATTCAGAGTAAAAAAATTATTTTCATGTATATATCTTTTTGTGCAGAGAAAACCAGATGATTTTAAATCATGCATTAAAAGAAGCATAAACCCCATATGTCCATATGGCTATATTCCAGCTACCATAAAGAAAACTAAAAAACCACAATTAGTTGAGAAAATTTAGATAAAACAAAACATACACTGTGCCTTTGAGTGGGAACACAATGAACTAACATCAATTCTCAAGGCATGTGTAAACATTATATGATTCCAATTAAAATCTCAAATCCCTTCCTTTGATTCCTGACTCCCTCAAAATGACTAAGTTCATCTTGGAGACTAAATGTTTAAGAACAGGTGAGAATGTTTTTAAGAAGTAGGCTAGATGTTTGTGATAAGTATGGGAATAAGGATTTTCAAACAGTTATACAAACAGAGAAGATAATTGCTGGGTATTTGATGCACACCTTTAATCTCAGCACTTGCGGGGTGGAGGCAGGTCAATTGCTGTGGTTTTGAGGACAGCCTGGTCTACTTAATGAGTATCAGGTCAGCCAGGGCTAAAAAATGAGACCCTATCTCAACAACAACAACAACAACAAAACAAAACCAAGAAGATAAAAGAGAAACTAATGAATGGCCATACACAAAATTGAGACTTTCTTTGTGTACAGATGTTCATACATGTAAGTGTTCTGGGAGGGTAGACACTGGTGGAATGTTGAGCATCCATCATACATTTCTTGCCTCCATCACTTTTCCTCATCATTGCAACAAAATACCCAACAATAAGCAAGTCACAGAAGGAAGGCTTTATTTTGGCTCACAGTTTGAAGTTACAATTCCTTATAGTGGCAGAAGCCAGAGACTGCTGGTTAGCAACCAGAGAGCAGACTCAGCTCACTCTCTCTCTCTCTCTTTAATGCAGTCTGGTACCCCAGTCCATGGAATGGTTCCACTCACAGTAAAGATTGGCCTTCCCTTCTCAATTAACCCAATCCAGAACTACTGTGCCCCTCCCCGCATGGATAGATCCTAAATTTGTCTTGAAGGAGATTCTAAACCTTGTGATGTTCACAATATTGGTCATCACAGCTTCTGATTTTGTGTTGGAGAATTGCCTCTTGAATGCTACTGAATTCAGTTAATTGTAGAAAAGCGGTCTAAAACGTGAAGTAATATTCATGACCAATTGCAAAGCAAATCACAAAGGAGTATGGGTACTGGAGCACACGTGACTGCACTATACAAAGACACAGTTCTACATGTGCACATGTGATATGCACAAAAAAGGCTGGGAAGATACTATAAACTGATAGAGAAGGTTGTAAATCCATTTTGATTTTTATATTTCTGTAGTAAACAAAAAGGGTCTGTTTTTCACAGTTTTCTAGATTTCCAACCCTATGAAGAACAGGGGGCATGTTGTCACCTCATACAACAGGAAAGGGAAGTAAAAAGTTGGGTGGAGAAGAACAGTGTGCAAAGTAACATATTAGCAGAAGGCCATGACTCTAAAAACAGAGCCCTCCCACTATGTGCATGGCCCCCTAAGCCTAAGAGGCCTGGCTTGCATTTTCCTGGGCAGAGAGACTCTTTGGGTCCACTCTAAGTAAGACAGAAGGCGAAGTGTCCCCAGCATCATCTAGCCAGAGAGACCTGTGGGAGAGGGCGCCAGTGCAGCCCTCTGTGTACATACACGCCTCTTCTCATTCATTTGTCAGAGAAAGAAGGCATGAGGAAGCTGGATCTGACCTTTTCATTCTTTCTTGCAGCACTGGGTGTTCCAAACAGGGTTGGTCTTAGATTAACATGGCGGCTTGGGAAGGAGCTGGCACTGTGTGTGACCTTTCACTTTTATCTGGGCTGCCAGGCACTACCACTTCACTTTGCCCCAGTCACTTGGTTTCCCACGGTGCTTTGCATAGGAAAATAAGAATTCCAAATAAAATTGCCTGACCCTCTGCAAATGACTAGATTATGCTGTGTCCACTGCATGAAGTTCTTAGGAACCGAGTTATGGAGACAGGATGGCAAGTCCCCATTGCTGATGAAGATGGAGTCCAGGCTAGATGGGTTCTTAATAACCATGAGGACACAGAACTTGGAGAGGATGATGCTGTGAATGTCACAGTGAAGGAAACCTACCCCATGATCTCTAGAACACAGTAAAGACTAAGTCAACGATTAGTTTCTGTAACTCAGTAGGGTCCTCGGCATCGAGACTGTGCCAGTTTTCCTCCTTGAGCCCAAGCAACATTGCCACAAGTACAGGCAGCCCAGCCTTGTCAAAGAAACACTCAGGGTGCTATCCTCCTGACTTCCCGGGCAGGTCACTGACAGGCAGCTGGGGAGCAGCACAGCTCCAAAGCGGAGCCCAGCGCTGTCTTAAAGATGAAGAAGCAATGCCAGTGCCCCTGCACCTGGGAGCCATGGCCCTTCCAGGACTCTAAGTTGACCCATACTCAATGTCACTAGAGGGACTTTAACTTCTGTTCTAGAAAGGCTACTGTAGAATCATAAGCTGACTTATCTCGAGGTGATAACTCTTTCCAGCAAATCATTTACTGATCTTCTGTAAGGTACAATACACTGCCTACAAAGTGAAAAGATCTTTTGAACCAGCATGTATGAGCTTACAGATAGGCACAGACACACACACACACACACACACACACAAAGGTGCACACATACTCATACACACAGGCACACACACACACACACATGCACGCACGCACGCACACACACATGCACAGACTGTGCTGGCTATTTTTATATCACCTTGACACAGCTAGAGTTATCTGAGAGGAGGGAATCTCAATTGAGAAACTGCCACCATAAGACTGGGCTGTAGGCAAGCTGTAGGGCATTTTCTTAATTAGTGATTGATGTGGGAAGACCCGGCCCACTGTGCCAGGGCCTTCCTTGGGCTGGCAGTCCTGGGTTCTATAAGAAGGCAGGCTGAGCAAGTCAGGGGGAGCCAGCCAGTAAGCAGCGCCCCCTCTATGACGTTCACATCAACTCTTGCCTTGGGCTCCTGCCTGGTTTGAGTTCTTGCTTTGGCCTCTCTCAGTGGACTGGCATCCAGGATATGTAAGCCAAGTAGACTCTTTCCTCCCCAAGTCACTTTTGGCCACGTTTCATCACAGCAATATTAATCCTAATTATGATGCATATTCACACACACACACACACAGGCACAAACACAGGTACAAACATACAGGCACACACATAAATACCCACACATGCACACATATGGGGGAGGAGCTGAAGTTAATTGCAGTAAGTGCATGTCTGTAATCCCACCACTTGGGAGGCAGATGTAGGAAAACTGTCAAAAGTTTGAGGCCATCCCAGTCTACATAATGAGTTCCAGGCCATCATGACTACACAGGTGAGACTCTGTCTCAAAAAAGTGGGGGAGAGGGAATAATTTACAAGAGTAAATTTTAATCAGGAGAATTTATAGAAATGAGAAATGAACCAGTGTGACGGAAATTCCTTAAGCAACTAAACACCTAAGGAATAAATACAATGTTTTCTGGGGCTTGAAGTACAATTAGCCCTTAAATGTCTCCCTGCAACATCCGAGCCTCTGAGCTTTACAGAGTTTTTACAGAGAGCCTTTCACTACTCACCAACTGGCAGCCTTCTAAGGAACTGACAAGCTGAGCGTTCTGGCAGGAGAGGATGGAGCCGGCCAGGTTGAGCATCACACACACTGCAGAGAGCAGCATAAAGAAGGTGATCTGGAAGCAAACCAAACACAGATTGATTACCCACTTGGCGAGCCTTGGAGGGAAAATGACTTGGCTTTACAGACGCTTCGGCTTAATGAAGTAATTACATGAACAATATTTATATGTTTCAAAGGAAAATGTGATTGTTTCTCAAGATGTCAGCTTCATATTACCCTAAATAGCAAAAGTGAAAACACTGAAAAGCCATAGCAAGCTACCATAAATTTCTTTGGCGCTTATGATTTTAATTTTAAAATCTAAACCTGAAAATACTATGCATCCCAGAGACTCAATAGGAACATGCCAGAACTTATTGAACAAAACCAAGGAAAAGGGGTGTATTGATTAGAAGGACGTTAAATTGATTTTGTTAAATATTTAGTGTGGAAAATTTTGCACATGTACAAAAGAGAAAAATATAAAGAGGTCTTGGGCACTTGTCACCCATCCTCAATAATCAACCAACTCAGGACCAGCTGGCTGTTCTTCACTGCGTCTCCCATGGGGGATATTCTGCCAAAAATGGAATTCATATAATCCCATCCCTAAATGTTTCAGTGTGTATTTCGAAAGAATTGTAAGCCATTTTGTAAATATTACTGAGCTGTTGTCATGCATGTTAAAATTAAACACTTATTAGTGTCGAGCTCTGGAATGCTTATCTTGCCTCATTTGCCTCTATTTTCCATGCTTTGAGTCAGGTGACACAGGATATGGAGGAGGTTCATATAGTGTAACAGTTATAAACTCTTCCCTCCTCTTCCCAGCCCTCCTCCTCCTTCCTCTCTTCTCTCCCAACAGGGTCACACTACACAGCCCAGTCCAGTCTTGAACTCGCAATCCTCCTCCCCCTGCCTCCCAAATTCTGGGCAAACCCTAAATCTATGGGTTTCCACTTTCCTGTTTTTTTCCTTAAAACTCACTGAAGAAACCAACTCATCAACCCCATAGAGTGGATAGCCAGGCTGAGTCTTATAAAATACTTTTTTTTGTGATCAAGTGTAATCTAAAGCTAATATGATCAGAAGCAGAGAGAGTGTAGGAAAACTTGATAAAAACTTTGAGACAGCTGAAAAGTACTAATTGCCAGTGGTTCCTAGAGCACCCTTCTGGGCTACTTCGCCCTTCATCATCATCATCATGCCATTTTAAACTGTTCCCAGCTAAAGAAAATGGACATTAGTGCAGATGACTCTTGGCGATGCGAATGTAAAGAAATTTTGTCTGGTAGAATGGAACCAACTGCCACCCAGGGCTACCAGCAGCTTTTACATCCACTTCTGAGTGTATTTCAGGATTACTGACAGCCTGCGTTGGCAGTGTTTGAATTTCTAGCAGAAGTGCCTGGAAAATGTACTAATCCCCTCTTGAAATAATGAGTTTTATCATCTTTAACCCATGTGTATTATATTTAAAGCTGGTTCCTGGGCATTCTGCAAGGATAATTAATGAGGTGTTTCAGTTTGATTTGATTGTGTGTGTGTGTGTGTGTGTGTGTGTGTTGTGTGTTGTGTGCAGTGTAGTGTGTCATTAGGAACCATGGACTGAAGCTCAGTGAACATATTTCAATTCCCGCCATCCCGGCACAGTCAAGCAGACCCCTGGGGCCTTAGTGTCTACTTGGGGTCTATGGACTTCAATTTCTTGCTTGCTTTTTGGTTCTTTGGGGGCTCCAGGACCACCTTACGCACTTCCTGCCTCAGATCTGGAAGAGCATGGGGACCTTTCAATGAGGACAAGATTTAGATGCCACAATTTTTGCACTCAAGATGTTCTTCGCTCTTTAGATGGTCATTATTTTCAAATTTTCAGCTTCCAGACATGCCATTTCTAAATCAAATAGGAAGCTACACAGTTTTAACCTAGCCCATCAAGGTTTGCATCTCCTTTCAACCATGGCAGAATCCTTCATCTTCAATATAATTGCAATTAATTTCACAGTACCATAAACAGCGAAAAACAAAAAACAAAAAAAACCCCAAAACAAAAGCAATGCCCTAACAACCGCCGAAACACACCATGGAGTCAGTTTAAGATGGAGATCTCTTTGTAGCATTAGGATGCATCCTACCAGGAACAGTCAATAGCATGGCGTTGCAAACCCATGTTCTATTCTGTGTAGTTGGGCTCCTTTCTCAGTGTTCAATTGTTTTTTTAAGGATGCATGGCATATCTGATTTCCAGAGTATTGACACAAATGAAGAGATTCACCCCTTCCATGGAACACTGGGCAGGTAGTAAAGAGTTAAGATTTAGTGTCCATGATAAGTTACATTTTTATTGCAAATGCTCATTCTGATGTTCATTTCCTATAAATAAGAAAAGAATCATAGACCTCTCAACTTGATTCTGTTCAGCAGCTTTTGGACTGTCCTTTGCATCCCTGGCTTCCATGAGTAAAAGGGAACCAGTCACACAGCTAGCCAGACCCAACCCTATGCTAACACTGGACATTTTGAACACTCCAGGGACACTGTGGAGAAACTACAGGCCACAGCTGCTTGCTCTGTCTCCTGAAGATGCAGCCGCAGTTAGGAGTGCTTCAAACAACTTATACCCAACTTTTGCTATCATAAGCCTTGGTGAATTCTAAGTAGCCACTTCTTCCCAGGCCAGAGGAGGAACGTGTCTCCTGGTGGCCTAATAGGACTATTGTGACCGATATAAAAGAGACAATGTTGTGACTGGTGCAAGCACAAATATTTATTTATCACTGGCTGTGATTGGTGACCAGATCTTTCCTCCAGCTGTCTCATCGGGCTATTCAGTTGCCTGGTAAGTAACTGGGAACACCTTCCTGCTGCCTCCTTTGCTGCTGCAACATTAGGCCCGTTGTTGCATACTTTCAGTAGGGTGTGCCATGTCAGTAACTAAAGGAAGAAAAAAATGAAGAACGCATTACTACAAACAGTGGGATGATGATGAAGGCAGAGGCAACAGAACAGCCCCCCAGCTGTGATAGTGGGTACCAGCACTTGGGGCTACAGGATTAGGCAGTGGCCAGCTGTTTGGCTTCTGGAGAAGAGGCGGAGATGAGCAGCTTGCACTCCATGCTACAGAAGCGGCAGACTAGCTACCTACTTCACAGCTGAAGAGGAGGCAGGGCAGAGCCATTAGGCGGCCAAACTACAGAAGCACCAGAGTGCCCGGCTGCATGGGCAGCTTCAAAAAGTGCAGAACTGCTAGACAGTGGCAGCAGCTAAGAACAACCAGAGACCATCCTGAATGGCAGCAACTATGATGGCAGCCACAGCAGTAAGAGGCAGCTGAACAGTCCCAGAGAGCAGCCATAGCAGGGACGAGATGGGTGACAGGGTAGAAAGAGGGTAGAAAGCTGAGGCTGAAGGACAGAAGACTGTAAAGAGAGAAGATAAAATGTAGGCCCTGGTGTCAGAAGAGTGCCAGAGAGTTGTGAAAACATTCAGCAAGGGTTTCAGATCCCCAAGGTGCAGGAGTTGTAACATTAGTCTCCATCCAGGGCTGAGGAATACAAAGGTTTGAGGAATTCTAGTACTCAGGGCCTGCCTAGAAGCTGCACCAATGGTCACTAGCAAGGGCAGAGAAATCCCATCTACATGCAGCCCCACAAAGGGTCTAACATTGTAGAGATAAGAGCCCCCCCTACCTGAGAGCTACACAAGATCTTAACACTAGAGGGCACGACGTGTTGCTGCTGTTGTCCTCAAAAGCCTAAAGATTCAGACACTGCCAAAGCCAAATCCTTGAAGGGCTTTCACATCCATACTTTCTGCCTGGGTTGAACAAGCCAGCTGACTAGTAGTGAACCTTGATTCAAGGGCCCAAACTTTTAATAAAAAGATTACAAAGCATAGAAAAAACAGTAAAGTATAAATATTCTCAGAAAAGCAACCACAGAAAGCATCTTGAGACAGCTCAAATATGGGGTTTAGTTGAAAACCTTTTAGTGATCAATCTTCACTTTTCTGAAAATGTTGCAGGAAGCCCTGGGAACAGAACTAAAGGAAACAAGGAAGTGGTACATAAGATGCGCTGTATGTCAACACGGTGGGGGGGGGGGGGGGAGACAGAAACTTCAGGTAGAAAATGACACAGTTGAACAGAGATACAAGAAGAGTCCAGCTGCAAACTTAAACTGTGCTAAGAATCAGTGAGTGCAGTGCAGGGAAGCAGAGAGAAGCCTGTAGATGAGGAAGTGAAGAAAGGGAAGTAAAGAGAAGCTAAAAAACCTACAGAAACTACTAAACATAGGTGCACACAACTGATGGAAGTTCTAGGGGAAGCAGGAAAAGACAAAACAAATCTGAAGGACTCATGGCTAAAACCTCCTGGTCACTGCTGAAGACATGTTTGTATATTCCAGATGCCTCAGGAGCTCCAGGCGGGAGAGACGTGGAGAACCACAACTGAACACAGACAAACCAAGCTAGCAAAGGCCACAGATGCGAAGAAAAGCTTGAAACAGCAGGAAGAAACTTTTTACTAAGGAAGTAAGACTATTCTTTAGATATCATGTAGGTTACAGGGAGTGGGAAAATATGTTTAAAGTTCTAAAAGGAGGAAAACCTATCAACCTATATCCCACAAAACTAGCCTTTAATATTGAAGGCAAAAGTAAGATACTTCTAAATAAACAAGAACTAGTGCTCAAATCTGGAAGGCCTGGTTGATAATCTCACAGGGACCGCTACAATGAAATGAGAACATAGCAGAAACTAACTAAAGCCAAACAAAGAAGTGAAGGTCCTTGGTTTTTAAAGTTAAACATGTTATCTTAAAAGGAGAAATAACATTTTTAGTCTATTACTTCTCTTTTGTTTCCTTAGATGCTGTAAAAGGCAAATGCACTAAACAAGTCAGGGGACACACAGTATTAAAAGACATAATAGCAAGGAAGTAGAATCAAGAGGAATAAAGTTAATAGACGCTGCTCATATTAAGATGGGACCACTGACAATAAACGGTTAGAAACTTAGGGTGCTGCTAAGGCTTGGATGTGATTTGTGACCCAAAGATTGGTGACTTGAAGCTTGGCTCTCAGAGTCTGTACTGGAAAGGGATGGATGTTTGAGAGGTGGAGCTAGGTGGGAGATGCTTGGGCCTTTGTGAACATTGACCTTGGAAGGGATTAATAAATTTCTCAGGAAATCCAGTTAGTTCCTTTGAGAGTCAACTGATAAGAGAGAAGCCTGGCCCCTCTCTGCCCTCTGGCTTCTTGCCTTTCTAGGTGACGCCTGCTCTTTGGATGGATCCCTAGGATCCCATTTATCACCAGGCTTTCAGTAGAAGCTGAACCCAGAGGACTAATTAATCTTGGAATTTTTTGCCTTCAAAATTATGAACAACATATTTAGTGTCAGATACCTGGTTATAGCAACAGAAAAAAGATTGGTATAAAAGTTAACTATAATTTTCATGCTTACCACTGAAAAACAATTAAAAGATATGAAGTAGAGTCTGGAAAGAATGGCTCATCAGCTAAGAGCACTGGCTGCTCTTCCAGAGGAACTGGGTTTGGTCTCCAGCACCAAATGGTGTCTCACAACCATCTGTAACATTACCATCTGTAATTTCAAGAACTCTAACACCCTCTTCTGGCCTCTGTGGGCAATGCACACATTACACCTGAGATGTGGACATGCAGACACCCAAAGAACCCATAGGCACAAACAAATAAACATAAATGAATGAATGAACGAACGAATGAATGAATGAATGGATTAATTAATGACAAGGTATTTAAGTTAAACAGTGAACGGATATAATAGGGAGTAAAATAACACACTAGGAAAGTCTATCCAACCAAAATGAAGTAATTAAAGAACTGAAAAACTATATATGTGTGTATATTATATATAGAGAGATATGTAAATAAGATGGTAGAAGTAATCACTTAAAACTTGATGGTTTAAATACTTGACTTGCAGTCAGAGATGGTATAATATGTCTTTTGAAAAGAGATCTAAATTATATGTTGCAGAGGAGGACTAACTTTAGGTGCAAAGACAAAATATTTAAATGCTTCACTTCTCTGCCCGTTTTCATCTCTATGTCTCTGCTGAGCCCCCTTCTCCATGTACACCTGCTCTTCTTGACTCTGCCTTCCAAATGCCCAAGTCTTCCTGACACCACAACAATAACACAGCACCGATTACAGTATGACCACAACAATAACACAGCACCGATTACAGTATGTCC
>CAJQZJ010032551.1:3095958-3121960 GCA_907164525.1 Lophiomys imhausi
TTACAGTATGACCACAACAATAACACAGCACCGATTACAGTATGTCCTTTCTACTTTTACTGTTGTTTGGCTTTAGCTTGGGCATAATGACTCAAGAATTAGAAGGGCAGTGAGATGGCTCAGCCAGTAAAATCCCTTGCCATGCATCCATGAAAATCTCAGTTTGTTCCATTGAACTCAAGGAAAAACTCAAGTCTGTAATCCCAGCACTCCTGTGGAGACACAGGAAGTGAGAAAATGGATCTGAAGCTCCTCTGTACAGAGCAAAAGCAGAAGCAAGCAAGAGAGAAACATGAAACCAACTTCTGAAAAGTTGTCCTCTGCCTCCACATGTGTGCCTTGGCATACACACACATCCACAAACACACTCATACATACATGCACACACACATCACGCACACATCCACACAGACTCACATACACACACAGCACATAGACACATACCACATACACACCACACATACACATGTGAACATATACTCACACATACAACACACACACACACATACACCACATAAAAGTAAACCTTTGGATGGGATGCTGATACATTCACAAGAGATTAATTAGAAATCAAAATCCTACCAAAGAGTGAGAAGTTCAGCCCTATGTTCCCAGTGAATTCTCCTAAGCACTTAAAGAGTTAATAACAATCCTACTTTTTCCAAACTTGGAGGAGAGGGACCACTTCTTAACTTTCATACAGGCTGTTATTATTGTGAAACCAAAGTCAGGCAAAGAAAACTGTAGACAAATAAGTACCTAGGGAAACACACAGAAAACCCTCAACAAATATAGAAAGACTGTAATTATATGAAATAAATACTCTGGTCAAAATGGAGCAAAGCTAGAGATCAACGAAAGACAAATAGCAGTGGGTCTATACCACAGCTGAGTGGGTTCTGTTTCAGAACAGAAAGTAAGTCAGCGTAATCAGCAACATACATATGCTGGGAAGGAAAGGCAAAGGCATCCCAGTAACCCAGTAAATATGAAGATCATTTGTCCCACGGTGAGAATTCATATAATTCAGAGACACATCTAAAATATGTATATATGAAATGATTAGGAGACACAGGTGGAATGAAATTACCCATGCAGTGAAATGATTACATTGGTTTTCTTCTTTGACACATATGAAACTTTACAAATAAAAGAATTTAAAACATGGACTTTCTCCCCATACTCACAGTGCCACACACCAATAATCCTAGAACATGGGGAGCTGAGAAAAGAGAACAGTGATTTCAAGGCTAGCCTGAACAGGCTGTTGCCATTGTATTTGGTTGCTCACTGGAACTTAATGGTAAGACCCTTTTGCTGCAGACACCTTTCGCTTTGGTCACAGGAGACAGAGAAATCAAGTTGATATTGGGTAGGAAGCTTCCTCTGAGCTGGCTAGATGTATAGTACTGGAAGGTGTTATGCAGACTATAGGATCTTGGGAGTCATGAAGCCTTACTCAGCTGTGAGCCCTGCGAGCTACAATAATGACCCAATAATTGGCCCTGGGTGCAATTGTGGCACAAATGTTATCTGTGTGACTGACTGCTGTCTGGTTAGAGGTAAGGCCTGTCTACTGGAGGAAACACATGCCTGATACTGTAAATCTGGTCAATATACCCATAGTGGAGGTGCTCACAGGCCTAGGTGTGAGCCTACTTCTATTGTTCTGCTAAATGGGTATAGTATCAAATTGTCATCTAAGTTTATATTTCTCACCCTATAGATTAGCGCAGTTATCAAATATCAGCAGAGAGTTTCTTTGTGTGGTAGATGGTGGTAAATATAGAAACTCACAATTGGTCAAGGAGCAGAAAATAAGTGACTCAGGGGTGCTAAGCTCTAACTATATTACACTACCTTCCTCAGAGGTTTAAGGGACATTGCAGAAAGATGGTAGGAGCTAGAGGTTGGGGAGGACTGGAGAAAAACAATGTCTTCTGAACACCACAAGACCACCACACTCACCAACTCACAGCAGCTGTAGTTGCCTGCTCAAGTTCAAGCCGGTCTACATTTTAGAATGGAATGGGAGGGTTCCATGAGCCCCTGACCCTAGCTGAGGAGTTAGAAAGCTGTTAAGGGAGAGTATAAAATTAACTTTTATTCTCCTAATTCAATTGTCATCTTGTAGGCTTACTGCCTCATCTGCTAACCTACGCCTGTACAATCTAATCTAGGCCTAGAATGTTTTCTGCCTCCATGACTTACTGCTAAATGAGCTCACCCTTTGCAGCTCTTTCTGAACTCTCGCTGGCTGGTTCAACTCAGCTGTTCTGTCTCAAACTCCTCTCCAAGCTGACTGATTCAATCTGGCTTCTCTCTCAACCTCTGACTGAATTTCTCTGCTTGACATCAAACTAACTCCAACAGTCTATTTTAATCTTTTGGCTCCTTTTCATTTTCTGGCTTGTCTGTCTTCACCTGTGTCTAGCTTGTTCTCTCTCTGGAAAACTCTTCCAGTAAAAACTGCCTCTGAATCCCACGGACTGAACTGCCATGAACTCAACTCCACTGCACTGCCTCTCAACTCATTGACTCAACCAAACTGACTGAACAAAACTTCCCAGAACTCAGAGATCTGCATGCCTCTGTCTCCTGAGTGCTGGGATGAAAGAAAGGCATGCACAAATTGAACTCAGTGTTAAAAATATTTTTAAAGAGCACAAAGTTGGGAGTAGGTTGTGAGTAGATTTTGAAGGAATTAAGGGGAAAGTGTGAGTGAATATGATCTAAATATATTGTATATGTGTGTGAAATTCTCAAAACATTATATATTTTAATGCTCACACAAATATCACTGAGCCCATAACTTTTCACAGGTAAGGTCCTCCTAAACATTCCAAAGCATACAATAATTAATTCTCTGACAATATGCAAAAGGAAATTCCTCAGTACATTTTTGAGATTGAAATTATTTCCTGTTTCTTGAGCAATTCAGTGTGCCACCTATTAAAAGAGAAAGAGAGAATGAATGGGGCAGTTTAGTCAGCAGGTGCTGTCTGCCCAAGCATGAGGACCTGAGCCTCATCTCCAGCCCCTATATGAGAAGCCCCAGTGTGCTGCATGCTCATGATCTCACTGCTAGGTGGATGCAGACAAGAGGTTCCTCAGGACTTGCTGGCCAGCCAGCCTAGCCTGTCCAACAAGTTCCAGGTGAAGAGATCTGTGGCAAAAAACAGAAAATGCCAGAGAAATGACGCCTGAGGTTGTTCTCTGTCTTCACAAGTACTTATACATTATAACACACACACACCTTACACACTCATTCTCTCTCTCTTTCTGGAGAAAAGAGAAAAATATACACCTGCAGGGAAGCCAAGATACCCACAGAGAGCTACTAGAAGCCTCATTAGCGTTAAGGAATAATGCCCAAGAACATGGATTCCTGTTGGAGAAGACAAGTACATAAGTGGAAGGGGAGAACTAGACTGAGCACTGTGGTCCTGAGGTACAAGAGGCACTGCCAATGTAAGCTCAGTGTTGAGCACATGGCAGGCAGGCAGGTACCCTTCTAACTGTACCACCTACGGGGCTGGAGGGAGCACTGCACCCAGTGTGAGCAAACCTAGCAACCCTGTTTCTAAACTCCAGTCCTCAAAAGGCATCGGAACTGCCAGGAAAAACAGCCAAGTTCACCAGGGTTAGAGCAGGAAATTTCAAATAAGGCTGATCTTGTACTCAAAAGAAAAATAAAAGTAGTGCAAGAGTAGAGGTAGAGCATTAAACACATAGCATTCAGTTTAAAGGCCAAATCAGGAAGAATCTGAGTGTGTCTACATCATATAACCCCAGGGTGAAGACAAATCTACACAGGTAAACCCACTGAAATTTAAAACTTTGAAGGAAAAGTGCTATTTTATTTCAATTAAAAACATTAAATTTTTAAAATTAACATTTACTTGGAGAGAGGGCATTCACATACCAGGGCACACATGTGGAGGCCAGAACACAACTTTCAGGAGTTAATTTTTTCTTTCTGCGGTGTGGGTTCCCAGGATCCAACTCAGGTTCTCAGGCCCTGGTGGCAAATGCCTTTACCCACTGAATTCTCAAAAGAAGACTCAAAAACTAGCTGAAAATATCTTTAATACAAATTAAAACTACTTTTGAGATTTCATTATACTCTGGTCAGAGTGGCTAAGATGAATTAAAAAAGCTGACAACAAATGCTCAGGAGGGTGTCGGGGGAGGGAGGCCCTCATTCACTATTATTGAGTTTGCAAACTGGTGCAGCTGCTATAGGAATCAGTGTCGAGAAAGCTAAAAGTAGATTTACCACATGACTCAAATATACCACTCACCATCCTACTCCATAGATACCCTGCTCAGCCATGGCCATTGCTGCTCTAGTCACAATATCTAGGAAATGGAAACAACCATGAACAATGAAAATGTGGTATATAAATACTATGAAGTACTATACAATTGTAAAGAAAAAATGAAAGGCAAATGAAGTGAAGTAGAGAGTACTATATTGAGTGAGATAACCCAGACTCAGAAAGACAAACTCTGCATATTTTGCCTTATCTGTGAATTTTTACCCTGGATCTTTGGATCTGAGTAGATAATAAACTGGATAACAGCAGATAATAGGAAAATACAAAGGGCCATGGGGGTAGAGTCAAGAATGAGCTGCTAAAAAGGGAAAGGTGGGAAAGGGAGGGATTGACTGGGACAGACAATGGTGGGTAGTAGTGAGAGATGAGAAGGGAGAAGGGGTGTGTGTGGTGAATGAAGTTATGCCACTTGGGGTAATATGGCTCCCCCTAAGAGCCATAAACTATTTAACAAGAACCACAGTGCCAGCTATAGGAAACCTCCCTTTGAGTTGCTGATCAAGGGAGTCCAAGAGACTCCCCAAATGATAGGCTATTGTCATTGCCTATATGGTTGCTTGAATTAGATTTGACCTAGAAGCCTTCTTCCTGGGGGCTTTCATAGTATCCAAAGGTGCTATGAAAATGCCAAGGGAGAAAAGCAATAAATAACATTATCAAATGTAAAGCCTATAAAGCATGGTAATGCCCAGCACAGCAAGATATCCCCAAAGTGCAACAGAGGCAGTTATTATCTTGCGGATAGCTGTTGTCTAACTGAATTTAAAGGCCACTAAATAGAAGGAATTCATGCTTGATACTATATACCTGTAGCTGGTGAGGTCATGGACCCTAGAGAAGAACCTAACCCTGCCACTTTCTTAAATCACTCTAATTCCTAACTGAATTCTAAACACTTATCCTAAATCCAAAGATAAGCACAGCCCTCACCCCTTATCAATGCAGCTTCTTTTTGCATCGGGTGGAAACTATTACAGAAATCTACAACTGGTCAGACTGAACACTGAGTGCTCATCCCCTATCGACACATCTACAACACAACCACCACTTCTCAGGCTCAGAAAACAGCGTGGAAGAGGGGATTAGGTTCTAAGAGACAGAGAACAAGGATGTTGCCTGTGAGATTGTGTCTTCTATGTAGGACAGAGAAATCTTATTATGACTGCCTAAGCAAAATCTAAAAAATGAAAAACCAGTTGACACACCAGCATGGGTAGGGGAAATCTCATGAGGCCTCACCCCTAGAGCAAGAACTGCAGGCTAGAGGGAAAATAAGTTTTCTTTAGGGATGAACCCTAATTGACTTGTTTAAATCCATTAGCCTGATGTTCCCAGCAGGCTCCATACATACATACAAAATCCTTTAACCTCTAATTCAGGGCTGATTAAAATCATCTGCCCTCCCTGTAGCCCTGTGAAAGGATTTGCCTCCTTTGATGAACTTAGAGCAACTCTCCTCAGAACTACTGTACTTACTGCTTGTGTCCAGGGTTTAGCTGGATACTATTTATAATTCCAAGGATTCTTGTGAACTTGTCTCCTGACTCATCTACAGCAACATGAAGTTGTTTTTTCCCCATTTTATAGTTTTATAAACTGAGAGCTCAAAATTACATCCAAGAAAACCAGCCTGAGTTTTAGTTCACACCGAGTTAAGTCAGGTGACCTCAAAATCATCATGTCTCTGTACAGTGCAACACCTCCCAAAGCCCAGTGGATCTTGTGGTTGCCTTGCTCACACTGGGCTGTCTGGGCTGCCCTTACCAGACATCATGCTAAGTGCTTCCAAAGAACTATTCAGACACACCAAAAAAGATGAAAATGGGAGGACTTCTTAGCCCTTAGAACTTGTGACTGTTCTTCTAGAAGTGATCCAGTATGATATAAAGAACAAAAAGTAGCTCAAAATCAAGAGTAAAAGTTATGTATAAAGTGACTAAATTCTTCCACACCAGGGCCTTTGATGAACTGTACATCGAGTTCCAATCTATTCACAATGGCACACTCGATAATGGATTTGGCCCACCCTATAGGTATACAAGCTAAATTCTTATGGTGGACTAGGATCTGTGCTTAGGCAGTGTGATTCTCAACGAGGCCTGGTTAATCCCTACGACACTTTTATAAACCTAATACTTACAATGACTGAATTTTACAACTTGCTCCAATGCGCATTCACACACTCTGCAACATCACTGACCTTAGCTGGTATCATGGCAGAAATGTCTGGAATCATGACATTTCCTAAAGAGCCACAATTTCTATCAAGGAAACAACAAAAATAATGAACTGACTCAAACGTACAGAATTTGTTATAAATAAAAAAAAAACTTAAGTGGAATCATAGGATAACGGAGTAATAATTATAAATATAAAAACTGTCAGAAAACACATCATACAGATTTCTTGGAACCAGACGGTGCTCATACCCATACAGAATATGTATTTTTAAAGTTGTGTTGACACGAGGCTAAAACAAGTTTATTTTCAATTTTCAAAAGACTTTTATTCTTTCCCATGAACTAGTCATTAATAACTATCTTGCTTCTTTATCTTCTAGAACATCAACACAATTTACCTAAGTGTTCCTTCTAAATGTAGTTGGTATCATACTACAACTTTCCAAGTAAGTTTAGAAAGCTAGAAAAGTCTTTAAACAATATACAATAAAATGAAACACTCCCATCTCTTTAGCAATAAAAATTTAAAGCCCCAAACCATAATAAAACAAAACAAAATACTGCAACACATCCTAATGCTACAAGACATTCACGACCAGCAGAATCAAACTTCCTCCGACCCCCTTTCCTGTTCTTTTATCCTGGATCTCAGGAGTCCCTCCGACTGAGTCTCAATTGTTCAAGAAGATGTTGCTGTGGCTGGGTCACTAACTGCAGGTCTGGCCCTATTCTCTTCATCCGCCAAAGCCTCACAATATTGTGCAGGCCAGTCTTTAGGGTCCTGATTATGTATTTTGGCCACAAACTTAAGAACTTTCATCTTGCTAGTTTCCAGGTTGGTTCGCGGGCCCCACTGTAATTCGTAGTCCACAGGATCAGTGTGGGGTATCTTCCGGTACTCGAGGTAGCGCTGCCGCACGAAGTCTTCGGTAATGAGTTTCTTCGGGTCGCCAAAAATTAAATGCTTCTTAGTAGGGTACACCCCGAGCCGCCGCAGGAAGTCCCAGACTTCGGTCTCAGTGATGGTATTGCCTTTCATGAAGATGAGCCCCAGGACTATCATAAGCAGGCCCGTGGTAGGTGTACTCTGATCGCCCCTCACCTCAGCATCCTCCTCCACCGGCTCCAGCATGTTGATAAGGATGTAGGTGTGGCTCTTGGGCTCCAGCTCCACCAGCTTGTACCCGAACACGTACTGCAGGCGCTCAGCGGCCAGACTCAGCAGGTTGGGGTAGACGTCCCGGTAATCTCCCACCACGTGCTTCAGGATATCGGTGCGCTTGATCGGGATCTTCTTCTGGTCCTTGATGAGCAGGAACTGCACCAACTCCGCCACCTTCAGCTCCAGCTGCTTCTGGGAGCGCGGCCCCACGGAGGGGGCCGATATTGAGGCCCGGGAGCCCTGGGAGCTCTGAGAGCTCTGAGACCAGCCGCCCGCGCCGCGGGACGTGCTGGGCGCTTCCTCGCCCGTGCCTCCCCAGTCCCGCTCCCGCTCGGCCTGCATGCTGGGCCTGCCGCGGCCCCTCGGCTTCTGCAGCATGTTACGGAGAGGCGAAGAGCTGGACGCTTTGGGACCGCAGTAACTGACAGAAGCCCGCGCACACCGCGCCCAAACGGCGGTGGGAGGAGTAGAGGCGCGCGCGTGACGTCATATCGCCGTCACTCTGCGTCACGGAGGCGGAGCCGTAGGAGGTAGGAGTAGGAGTCAGCCTGCGAGGGCGGGGCAGTCGCACGGCTACTACGCATGCGGAAGGCCTTGGTGGTGGCTTCCTCTTCTGGGTTCCGGCCTGCGGTTTTAATGAGCATCGAATGGTGCTTATGAAACCATATAAATAGAAAACAAAAACCAAAACTTCTCGGCAAGTGTGCGTCTGAATTCTAAGGCACAACGGTTTAGAAACAGCTTATAGCCGGGTTTTTAAACTAGAGAGTTTGTATATGGAACACAAAGGATAAATGTGTAGCGGGTGAGGGAATAAGAAAGAGGAAGAGAAGACTTGGGAAGTCAAGAAAAAAGTGTTTATTTGTGCACCAAATGCGGGCCTGAAAGACCGGGGGGCGGGGCGAGGAGCCCCATTTGGGTGCCTTTACTTGGCAGAGTTCATACCTTTCTGGCCAGTTAATTTCTGTCCAACCCCTTGGAATCTGAAAGGGAAGTTATTGTCAAAAGCAAGATTTCTCCCGCTATTTGCAGAGGCAGATTCTCTTCATTAAATTTCAGCTAGATGATCATGAGAAGCCACATCATAAGCATTGCCAAAATGTGTTTTAGCTTGGTAATGTGAGCTGACCTTTTTGAAGAAAAAAACATGTTTGAGAAAACTGCCTTGGGGCTGGAGAGATGGCTCAGCCGTTAAAAAGGCTAGGCTCACAACCAAAAATATAAAACTGCCTTGGACCAACAACCACAATTTTAGCAGAAACATGTCAGAGGAATGCTACCCCCAGAGATACTTGCTCTCTTAAGAGATTGCCATTTAACTTAGGTTACCAATGATTGGGAGTAGCAATAATGTGAATCTCTTAATTTTCTTTCTTAATATATAAGCTTTAAAATCTCAATAAGAAAGAGAAGAGCTATCATCCCTTACAATTTGTGATATGTGCAGTTTGTAGATGGTTTAAATTGTGCAACTCTAATCGACAAAATGAGTCATTTCATTAACTCAAACCATCAGCAGTCTGTGCCATTACTGTTGGAGATCTTAGTAAATGTGTTTCCTCTCCATTTACTGACAAAGGAACTGAGTTTTCCTCTGTCTTTTTAAAGCTACCATGAAAATAGGTAAACTGTTCAAAGAATGAACTCAAATTGATTTCCTCTTTAATGCAAATATATTCAGAGGAAAGCAATTCAGATCACGTTATTTGAATAATAACATCAAAACATGGCTTTATTAAAATTTCATTAAATGTAAGCAGCATAAAATTTTTGTTTATAATTCAGTATGAAAATGCAGTCTGATAATGGGATCTGCAGAGCTAATATAAAATCCCATTCCATGTTGTGATACAAGAATTCTGAAATCTAGTGAGCTATGAGCAGTAACGTTCTGTTCCACACAGGGTCCAACAAGACGATGTCAAGCATTGGCCTCAATTACAGAGACTGCCATAGTTTGCATGTCTCCTTTAAAGCCCACATATATGAAATGTAATTACTGTAGCAGCAGCGTTGGAGTGGGCTGCGTCCTCGAGAGTGAATGGATGCCATGTTCTCTGTAATGGGTTTAGTTTAGTCTGTTTTGCCATTGTACTCTCTCATCATTTCATGGCACCTGGCCCTTAGACCTCCCAACCTCCAGAGCCACGAGCGAAATGCAGTTCTGCTATTTCCAATTTACTGCCTCTGTGGTATTATTGTACGGCAACACAAAATGGACTAAGATCAACTCACTAAAACACAGCATCATGACACTCTCTTCTGTTTCACAGCCAGCCGTTTTTCCTGCTCCAGTTTCCCTGCAAATTGAAATCTGTATTTAAGTTCATAGACACCTCCTGCAATCTAAAACTCTGCAAAAAGTTTCTTCCAGAAGGATCAGTTGTGCCTTGAGCCAAATAATTTCAGCAGCCAAGAGATAAGAGAGAAATGGAAAAAGAGAAGAGAGCTGCTGTCAGGAATCAGGCTGGCTTTCAGTATTTTCTGTGTTAATTTCTTCACGAAGCACCAAGGAGCTCCAGCAGCCAGGCTAGCACCCAAGACTAGAAGATGAAGCATCTTTTAGAAGTACCCCCACATAGATAGCAGATGATCATGCCTCAAAGCACATGAAGAAAGATACCAGTTTTAAGTTTCAAAACACCTTTTGCCATGCTGTCCAGGACGCAGTTGAGAAAACACAGGCATAAAATGATGTTATTAAAATGGAGGTTAGAAATGGCAATGAGGAAGTCCCTCAAGCCCCCATTCTACTTCATATAGACAATGGAAGCCATGAGGCTTGAGTAGAAACTGTGACAGTAATAATACTATCAGTGGCAAATGGCAACAGCTAATACCTTTACACAGGTAACTGTAAACACAGCTTCTTTATCCCCACAACAATCCTGTGAGACATGCTAGTTTATTACTTTTACTCAGGGAGATATGTGGAACACAGACATGGTAGGCTTGAAGAAGAAAAGCTTTGGAATCAGGGAATCTACAATTCTGAATAAGACACCAACACTCCAAATTTCAGCTTCCAAACCAACAATCTGAAACCATTAATCCTGGATTCAAGGAATTAACTGGGATTTATTTGCTAAGGACCTAGCACAGGGTCTGGCGGGATGCTTGATTACTGTCAGGTTTTTCCTCCCCTAGAGGGGTTATGTTAATGGAAAAATTTGAGGATGATACAAAATTGTATGTGTGTGAAGGAGGTAAAACCTTACTTTCTTAGGGTCCTGGATGGGCTGCAGAATTAAATTCATGAGACAGTTTTAAATTTTAATTTAATTTTTGTAATCCTGGGAGTCAAATCTGGGGCCTCACACACATTAGGCAAATGTTCTCTCGCTGAGCTATACCTGTAGCCCATGAGACAGATTAACTACATAAAAGTATACACCTTTAGACCAAGTGTTATGGGACACAGTCACTTTCACAAAGACACAGAATTTCAAAGTGGCAAGACCTACATGCTCTTGTATTTGAACAAATAAAAGTAATTGTGGAAATGTAACTAAATTATGTGGGAAAGATAAAAGAGGGTAATTACCAAATGAGGATGCACAGAGATCTCTTCACTAGGACCCAGCCATGTTTCTTTTCTCTGGCTGTGGGCAGGCACCTTACTCTTGGAAGATTTTTTTATCTCCTGTTTTCTGGAAGAGAGGAGCTAAGGATGCCCTTCTTGCATCTGCTGTTTTGCAAATGCTTCAGCTCAAAGTAATCCTTATTCCAAAGTGGCATATTCAGGGTGGCATATTTTGCTACCCTGCACTAGAAAGACCTTCATCTCACTGGAGCACAAGCACATATAAAAATCAGGGAAAGGACGAAAGAAATATATAGACATCACTGTGCCATTACGTTTGAAAATAAAAAAGGTTGATGTTGTTGTTGTTTAGAAGATAAATGAAAATCATTTCCCTGGTGAAGCCTCACTCCATAGTGATGTAATGCTCTGGCCATTATGCAGTTCAAATTTCTAGTAAATCCAATGTGTTTAGAATATGGCAAGGGCAGCTTTCTGGAGAAGCCTCCAAGTCACAGAGATAAATGACTAAAACAGAAAAGAAATTGTCTAATGCTTTGTGGTGTTGACCTTTTTGCATTTATCATCAGACCCCAAAAGGAGGAAAAATAAAAATTCTTCGAGGCAAACCCCACACAAGCTAAGATTTCAAATGCACTGAGCAGGGCTACACAGAGCTCTTTAAATGTCTCTAAGTAATTAAATGCTTTCTTCCATCTCCTTGGCAGCAAATGCCTGCCAACAAGCTCTAATCATCTTTTATTATCTACTAGAGGCTCCTCTTCATTCACTGGTATTTCTTGTAGAACCAGAAAAAGGTTTTAAATTCTTTTACAGAAATACAGTACTAAAATCAGGTGAGGACCTTTTGGGAAGAAAGGGGATGATCAAAGCATACAGCTAGTATGCATGAACAGCTTCCCTGCCTTTTACAGGGGTGGGGAGGTGGGCAGAAAGTGGGGCAGTGTGCAAGCAGGCATGTGAAGGAGTTGAGGTACAAATACTGTTTTTGGTGCTAGATAACAACAATGGCAACCAAGATACTTTAAAGGATTCAGTAAAGTTCTTCATGTCCACTCACTGTTTACTTGTAAAAACTGTGTCTACCAATCCCTGACAAAGGCCCTCCCAATTAAACCACATGGTGTACCGCATAGAACATTTTGTTCCTCATAAAAGTTGATCAAGCCTAGCAGAGCTTCCCTTGGCAGGGGAAAGGGATAGGCCAATGAGACAGTGCCTTCATAGCACAGCAGCCACCTGGCACACAGCCTCTTATTAAACTCTTTTCAAGAAATAGATAAAGATGGAGCAGTGACTAAGGGAACAGCCAACTGGTGACTGGCATAACTTGAGACCCACCTCATAGGAGAGAGCCAACCTCTGACCCTATTAATGATACTCTGCTATGCTTGTAGACAGGAGCCTAGCATAACTATTCTCTGAGAGACCCCACCCAGCAGCACATCAAAACAGATGTTGAGACCCACAGTCAAACATTAGGCAAAGCTCAGGGAATCTTGTAGAAGAGAGGGAAGAAGAATAGAGGGATCCGGAGGAGACAAGAACTCCACATGAAGATCAACAGAGCCAACCAACCTAGGCCCCTGGAGGCTTACAGAGACTGAAGCACCAACCAAAAAGTATATATATAGACTGGACCTGGGCCCCCTACACATATGTAGCTGATAGGCAACTTGGTGTTCATGCAGCTCCCTTTGCAAGTAGAGCTGAGGTCTGTCTCTGACCAGGTCTGTTGCCTGTTGGTCGATCACTTTATCCTACCCAGGCCGCCTCGTCTGGCCTCAGTGGAAGAGGATGCTCTTAGACCTGATTAGACTTGATGAGCTAGGGGGATTGATATGGTGGGAGGGGGGCTCCCCTCATCTGAGAAGGAGAGGGGAAAGAGGCTTCGATAGGGATGTAACTTGAATAAATAAATTAACTAATTAAAAAAAGAAACATGAACTCCCCCCCCAAAAAAAAACAAATTAAAAAATAAAGAAATATAAACTTCCCAGTTACCAAAGGCCTTGGTGAAAACCATTAAGGTGCATTGAATTATGATCATATAAGGACTCAAATAGGAATAAGACTTAAGTTGTTTGCTTGGCTTCTTCCTCCCACTGCATTTTTCCCCTTTAGAAATGGCCTTTTCTACCTCTAGGAGACCTTGATCCTACTCTGTCTTCCATTGTTGGTGCACACGATTTGTGCCAAGCATAGTAATTGTGGTATCCAACCGGCATCCCACAGGGAGGTTCACACAGCTCCTCTTTCCTGCGTTAACAAGCTGAAGGGTAACATACACCTAGCCATTATTGATGTGGTTTACGGGGAAAAAAACTACCATGGTGATGCCAACTCAAAAGACATCTGAGAGCTGGAGGCATAGTTCAGACCCTGCTATCTGAATCTCCGTGTTCTGGGTTCAAGGTCAGTCTCCTGCAGTTACCTGGACACTGGGGCCTCTTTCACCTAATCTGCTTTGAGCTGCTTTTCTGCACTTGAAACTGTCTGAGTTTTAGCTAAGCCTGCAGGTGAACCAAATATTCAGGGGAAGGAGGATGCAGGAGGAAGAGACTCTGGTGCACAGGAACGAGGGTGAAGAAGGCAAACATGTCCTGTGAAGACCTTTTAATGTTAATACCATGGGAAGATGATTGAAAACAGTTCGACACAGCATCCTGGGGCTGGGGAGTTTGCTTATTCTACTTGTTGGGAATACAGACAGGGTGAGTCAAGCAATGAAGGGCCACACTTTCACATATAAATGTATTACATGCTTTCTAGCCATTTACCCCTGGAGTTTCAGACAGCTTGGAGCACACAATCACATGTCACTTAGTGACAGCATATTGTTAGGTGATTCTGTCGCTGAGTGAACAGAGAGTGTATTTACACAAATTAAAATGGCCATGAAGGAAGTAGGCAATGCATCCATCTGAGGGCCACCGCTGACTGAAATGCTATATTGTGTGAAATGTAATCTTAGCGGACCATCATCCATCTGAGGGCCACCGCTGACGGAAATGCTATACTGTGTGATGTGCGACCCTGCTTTAACCCCTCTGTACTCTAGATTATCCACGTTCCTTAGCCCAAAGCATTTCTCCACAGGCCCCGGCAAGCGAGAATCAGGCCCTCATGTTTTTAAAAACTATACCTTGTCCTGCAGTTGAACTATTTTCACAAGGCAAGGGTGCCAAAGAGAACTCACAAGACTAACAATGCAGATAGTGTTTGCAAAAGCCATACACACTGGGATGGAAAATTAAAGTCAGCAGAAAGAAAAAAAGAAAATGCTAGAAAAATGAAAGAATCCAAACATCACATTGTTCTTCATGAATATGAACAAACTTCAGTGAAAACACAAAAATCATAAAAAAAAATTCAAGGCAGTCAGAAAGATCCTGTGTGTGTATGACTGGTGGTCCTGAGAGAGACAGCCACAAACAGAAGCAGATGGGACTCTGAGATCCTGGAACATGGCAAATTTACACAGCCCATATCTCTGATTCCGTCACCTTTCTGGCTCCCTCCCTTTGACTAGCAAGCTGAATGGCAGGCTTTCAGGGCTAGCATGAGATAACCAGGGGCCATGGTTTCTCCAAGGCCTGCAGAGGCAGGGACAAGTGAAGGCTTCTTCCTTCCTGAGAACTTGGGTATTGGTAGTTAAACTAGCAAGCTGCTCTCCAAGGTCAGGGGAGATGCAGGAGTCCTGGGTAGGTTGTAGGGCCTGCAGTAGTAGAAGCTTATGTCTCCTTTCTGAGAACTATTACAACCATCTCTTTTTTGTGGATGCCCCACCCAACTCCCAAGCACCAGACTGTTCATTAACAGCCCTCAGGGGAAACTTTATGGGCAAGTGAAAATCTACCAGGCCTTGACACTGGGAGAGAAAGCATTTTTCCTCAGAAGCCTTGGGCTCCAAGCTTCTTCATGAGGTTAGCATCTATTCTGCCAGAAACCCTTAGGATTCTCATTACCTATCAGTCTAACACTTTTTCTAGAGATTTCCCACCACATGCTCTAAAAAATGAAAGGAGGAAGCAAAACATTCTAGCATAGATGGATAAAGGGAATGACCCCTCATTACAGGTGGTCCAAGAACTTGAGTGACGGTCAAACTGGCAAACCTGGCCACTCCGACGGACCTCTGACCTCAGCAGAAAGAAAACACCAAAATAATAAATCCAGAATAGAAGTAGCACATCACTACTGACCCAAAATAAACAAGAGCCATGCAACGCACCAATAACACTACTTTAACCAAGGCCACTGCTGTGTAGCATTACACAGCCGAGCTCTGTCATGGGCCTGCCTGTGCTCTTGCCAAAATTTGTATGTTTAAGTTTTATTCTTAGTTCCCTAGACTGCAACTATATTTGGAGGTATATTAAACATAAACATACTAAGTTAAAATGGGGCATTTAAGGTGAGGTCCTAAACCTCTAGGCCTTTATCAAAGAAGAGTGATCAGTAATGTACATGCACAAAAGAAAAGGCTTGCCATAGTGAAGAGTGGCCATTTTGCATGCTAAGAATTGAAGAGATAAGGAGAGATCAAACCTTCATTTTGGCTTTGTGGCCTCCAGATCTATGAAAAAGATTTCTACTGTGTAAGCCACTCGTCTCCAGTATTGTGTTATGGTATCTATAGTTAACTAATGCACATATAGAGACCGAGAACAGAGCTGAGAGTCTAGAAATAAAGTCACACATCTATGATCAATTTTCAAGAAAGGCTACAATGATCCAGTCCAATAGGTTAACAGCAAATGTTACTAGCCATATGGGAGAGCACAAAGCAAAGAATGAATTTTTACCTTGACCTTACACCATGCACAGAACAATGCAAAATGGGTCACATGCCAATAATGAGAGCCAGCACTATAGAACTACAGAACAAAACATAGACATGAATTTGTATGAACTTGCCATGAACCTTTTAGATTCAAGACCAAAAGCATACTTGATAAATGAGAAGACTGAGAAGGCTGGGCCTGGTGGTCTAGGGCTATAACCCAGCTATATGGATTGTAACTCATAAAGGGTATTTGATGTACAGTGATGAAAATTAAAAGATGCTGCAATAACTGTAAATATGCCTTTAAACCCCTCTAAAACAGTACTTTCAATGGGTATATTTTATGGTGTATTCATTGTGACTCAATAAACCTTGTTTAAAAAAAAACATGTTGAGGACTAAGCCAAAAATCTCTAATAAGTATACTGAGATGAACGAGGATAATAAAGCAGCATTAAGACCATCAAGTAGATCAAGTCATATGCCAAGACTTCTGCATTAACGACAATGAAAAACATTTTGAATTATAAAATCAATCAAAATTTAACAAAGGAGAGTCTCCCGTGGAAAAACAATGATTTCAGTCACAATCAGGAAGCATGCTTATTTACATTTTAGATTAAATCTAAAATGAGCATCTTTAAAATATGCTGCACTATTTAAGAAAAGTGAATTTATCAGAGCTCTTGTCTTATCTTGTCTTATCATCGACTTCCTGTGGGTCCAGGAGGAAAATCTCAAACCGGTTAGGCCTCAGCCTTTCCCTACAGAAAGAAGGGCCTGGGCAGGGAATATATTTCAATTCTAAAGTACATTATTCTATGAAAGAATTCAAATTTTAAAAAACAACCATACACAAGTATTGGAAAGAAAATTAAAACCCATCTAATTGTTAACATTTAAAAGTATTTATGGGTCTCTCTCTCTCTCTCTCTGTGTCTGCGAGAGTCTATGTTTTTCACATGCATGCAGGTGTCTGTGGAGGGTCAAGTACCCTGGAACTGGAGGTTCAGGCAGTTGTACATTGATTCTGGGAACTGAACCTGGATCCTGTGCCAGGGCATCAAGTGTACTTAGACAATGAGACAGGATCTATCCAGCCCCAGTAGTTAACCATTCTTAATCGAACATGTCATTCCTTATTTCTTGGGTGTGTCACTTGGCAGCATCTGGTAAGACACAATGAGTTTCCTATCTTGGCTCTATATTCATTCAAGTGACACAACACTGTGACTTCTAGAACAAAGCGATGTTTCCATTTAGAACTACTCAGGAATCAGACTTCAGTAAGGACAGTGACATCCCTGGAGGAAACAGAAACTGGAGCACTGGCTGCCACCTGCCCCCTCCCTCCCTTATCTCTGTTTGCATTTAACTCACAGTCTATGGGAGAGTCTTGGATCTCTTTTCTGACATGGAGGCAGAAGCCATCCTTTCTTATAAGTTAGACTGTTACAATTAGCTGCATTTGAAGCATGAACCTTGTGCACAGGTTTTTCCTCAAAAAAAAAAAAAAAGGGAGGGGGTGTACTTTACGGGAAGCTACTGAGAACCTGCATTATTGGCTTCCAAGCTTCCTTTGGCCTGGTCAGCGTGGCTGTCTCATACTTAGCCATAAGCCATCTTCCTCTGGGTTTTAGGCTTTGCCCCTTTAGCCCTCAATCTTCCTTTAAACCCCAGTGTTTGTCCTCACTGAAATTTATGTGAGTAGCTTGGAGCTTTCACTATGAGCCAATTCCACTTACTACTTACAGAGAGCAAATCCCTGCCTCAATAGCCCAGTAAAGATAACCCAATACAGAATAATCTGAAATTTTTAAAATAAATTAACGTCTGTGAACATCTGTGTGGAAGATACGCTTATGACAAATGACTTAAAACTGAATTCTTTCCCTGTGTTTAATAGGCACATTCTTGAATTCCACAAACAGCACCGAAGAAACATCTACTGTAGTTAAAAACAAAACAGCTGTTCAAGTAGAATGGATTAAGCAAGTCACACAGAATTATATACACATTTGCTGTTCATCTGGTCCAAATTTTCAAGTGTTTTGTGTACCCAATGCCATCTGTGATAGGTTGACTCTTGAATGTCCCCCAAAGACTGAGTGTTAAAGACTTCTTTCCCAGATCATTGTGCGATTGAAAGGCAGTAGAGCCTTTAAGAAGGAGGAATAGCTGAAAGAAGTAAGTTTTTTTTATAAATATGCCACATTTATGAGAGTTAAATGGCCCAGTATACCTTCCCAATGTCCAGTTTATGCATATTTGGCCCCTGACTTTAACATTCTACCATCTAACCATCTCCTTGAGTTTAAAGGTCTATATGTGACTCAACATTCATACTAACTTGCAACACACTTTTAAGAGTATCTTCTTACTTCTGTAACACCCTCTTGATTCCTAAACAACTCAAAATTTAATTATGAGACTCTAGCTGTCGATTCTTCAACCACCTCAGAGACCTGAGAGGGATAAATATATTTGCTTATATAGGAAGTGCAGGGCCTGCAGCTTCCAAAACTAAGAAAGGACATACCAATGACTGCCTGGACAGTTCCCATTTTCTCTCCATACATTCCTGCATCAGTCTTCAGCCTTTGGGTCCTGTTTCTATGACAGACATTTGTTGTAGAGCAGGGATTATGAAGGACTTACCTACCCTGTCTTGGCAGAGTTAGGCTGTCGACTTCCCTGCTACCAAGTTTTGTCCTTTTTCGACAGCAGTCTGTCTGCAGTTGGTGCAAGGGGTTTTTTCATGCCAAGAGATAGGCTTGCCACTAATTCAACCATCTTACAGTGGAGGTTCTTCGATGCTTATCTTCTACTTGGAGTAGAATAGGGGGTGCTGTCAGGCGCTGATATGTCTCGATATCAAAAAAAATCTTGATTTAAGATAACATCTTTGAATGCCATATTCTGCAGATCTCTTGGGGTTTTTGAAGATGCCCTATCCATCTCTTGTATTTAGATAAGCAAATGTTGCTTGTCTCTTAGCAACTTGATTACTGGGTAGTTTAGAGAATATCTGTGATAGACTGTCATAGTAGCTAACAAAGTGACATGTTTTCATGACTAGGAGTTTGTTTTACTTAACTATCCTAGACCGTTTTAGACGGTTGGTATCAAGAGGTCAGAGCTTCACATTTTATTTTTAAGTATCTCTAGGTATGATACCATTAGGAAGCGTTACCTTTAAATTTGTATCAATATACAAAGATCTATTCAATTGTGGTTAAATATACTCTTAATTATGTATCAATATACAAAGATCAATGCCTATGTAGCCCAATACAATCTTAATATTACGTCCATATGCAAGGGTCAATACCATTGTGGCCAACTATAATCTTAATTTTGTATCAATATACAAAGATCAATACCGATGTAATCCAATACAATCTTATTTTTGCACAATAAACAATGGTCAATACCACTTTAGCCAAATAAACTACTAATTTTGTATCAATATACAAAGGTATAAGGGCATATTCAATAATCTGCCCCTTCTTCTTGGACCTTCCTGTGCTATGTCTATATCTCATTTTTCTCAAGCCCATGCACTCCTACATAGGAGAGGAAGAAGGATACAGAAAAGGAAAAGTAGGAAGTCCCTGGGGCTAACCTCCAAAACCCATTAAGACAGGACCATTTATCAGCTTGTAGTCTCTTCCCCTAAATATCAGAGTTTTCAGTTATCCTTCAAATAACCAAAAAGAAGGGCGGAGAAACACCTTCCCCTCCCTCTGGGCATGGGACGTCGCTCTCTTAAAGTGACTTCCTGCTGATTTGGGTCGTAGTAGACCTGTTTGGGGCCCAGGGCTGTGGTGGGATGGGGTGGGGTGGGAGTGTTGTCGTTGAAGGGGATGTTGGGACCTTGGGCACTCCTGTTTTTCTGCTTCCTGATTACTATGAGAAGAGCAGTTTCCTCTGCTGTGGACTCCCCCAGGATGTACTGTCCTGCCACAGGCCCAAAGGCAACAGTGTCAAGCAACCACAGACTAAACCCCTGAAACTGTAAACCAAAATACACCACCCTCCCTCTGTTTTTTACTTGAGGTAACATAACAGAAAGTGAGCTAATACTCCATCTCTTCACTGAACCATGTCCCTCTGCTTTAATGGATCTTAGTGCCAACAGTTTCCTAAGTATGCCTACGGAGAATAATGAGGCTCTGTATGTCGAGAAAACACAGTGACCCTAAAATGAGAGCATCTGGAAACAAGAGAATGATGATGGGGGAGTAGCCTGTCCATTTAGCTGACTGACCAGGTTTCTATCTGGAAGCTGCCCATTTGGCAGCTCATGATGTATTTTCTATAAAATAATAATAGTAGCAACAATGATTACTCTTTTGCTTAGTGGAGACAAACAAATATACCACCACCTCCTGGGGACTATCTGTAAACTGTATATCCACCCAAATGCATCTTTACAGGAGGCCACAAGCTCCAAGAGCATTGTGCTAGGACCCTGAACAACACAAACTCTCCTCCAGAATGTCTCATGTTCCAAGGGACAAAACATAAACTTCTTACAGAAACGTGGAAAATCCTTGCTTTTCTTAGTACAGAAACTGTTCAAACCAGAAAAGTTGGTGCTCAGCCTCCTCACTTTCATTTTGATGCACTTCTGCTTCACAGCGCAAACCCTGGGACACCTGTGTATACAATACTGAAATACCCCTGGCAGAGGGGGTCACTTCTACCAGAGAATTAAAATACCTATTCATAACTCCCTGGAAATCTGTGAACCATATGCTAGCTAGCAACCTCACTTAGTAGCAAAGCTGACCAAATCATCATTTATACACCAGTGGGCAATTGCTAGAAACTGATCATTAAAGAAACTTTAATTTCTCCCCAGTTGCTACTTGTGCTTGCATGGCATGATTTCTACTTTTAATTAGTGTATATTAACTATATAAGACAATGAGTTTTGTTTTTAACATTTTCCTGTACCTCTAAATTGTTCTCTTATCATATGTGGTCCTCTAACCTCATCTCTAAAAAAAAAGGTCCTCTCCCTCCCCTTCCTACATGAGATATTTTGACTGTTTTATGAAGCTGTCAAAAACCTCGAGAAGAAAGGAAGGAAGGAAGAAAGAAAGAAAGAAAGAAAAGAAAAAAGAAAGCCAGTCAGCCAGGAATACATTCCAGGGAATAAACAAACTTAATCTCACTTAACAGCAAGACAAAACAAAAAAGGTACAAAAGACAGTTTTGGTAAGAAAGAGGCAGAAAATGGGAACGATAAGAGGGATCCTGTAACACCAGGAAAAATACAAAGATGGCAAAGAACAAACACATGTAAGCACCTCCGTTGAGAAAATGAAAGGACAGTCAGCTCCACATGACCCTGCTCCTGGCTCTGCCTCAGCTGGCCTGGCCGCTCACCAGTCAGAGAACTACCCTGGGAAGGGTGGCCACAAATACACAGAAAGAACAGGATCCAGGCTTTCTGGGAGCTTTCCTACCCTCTGAAAGTGGCAGCACCACTCCCTAATTTGGCTGGATACACCAAGACTCTTACCCTTTTTCTCCTTCCCTCCCTCCCTCCCTCCCTTCCTTCCTTCCTTCCTTCCTTCCTTCCTTCCTTCCTTCCTTCCTCCCTCCCTTCCTTCCTCCCCCTCTCTCCTTTTTTTTTGAGACCTTATCAACCCCATAAGCTTCAAAGAGATAGTATGGGAAAAGCGAACAGCAACTAATTAGCTGTTTCCTTGGATCCAACCAATCACTAACTGCATGCCAATAAAATTTTCTCAAATGGCTCAGTTGTTTATAGTTATCTAAGTGGTCCACACTGTTCATGCATCTTTCCCCCTAGCACTTTTACCTCTAAGCAAATTACCTAATTCAATGTGGTTATTATTCTGGACATTTAAAAGCTGTGTGTTGGGGAAGTTCACATACTAATTAATTAATGTGAATACATCTGTTATGCTAATCCTTTGTGTCTAAGTGTGATTATTAGATGTAACTTTCAGAATTCAGCACGACTCACCAACACTTAATATTAACAGCCATCCGAATTCCTACTTAATGAACCTTACTCAAGGATGATATTTCTAAATTTGTAAACAAATTATGCAGCTCATCACATGGATATTAAATACCAAGTGAGTGGTTGAGGAACGGACATGTGTCCCTATTCAAGCTAACGAGTTGTGAGGGGTATTTTGCACAACATCTGAGAGCTATTTGTTTGCTCTTAAAAGGAGGTTTATAGACAAAGAAGAAAGAAAACTATTTTTCCGTACTGGTCATTTCCATTTGCATGCATTTTCCTAAGCAGTGGCTATCACCTTATGACTAAGAAGAGTTAAGCTAACAGATCAAAACCACATTAAAAGTGGCAGAATGGAGAACTAGAAAGAATCTAACTCCTTGAGCTTGGTAGACTGTGATGCCATATCCGTAGCAGCCTCTCCCTACACTTGTTTTTGGCATAGCTTCCTTTGTTAAAATTTTGTAAGTTGGGCTGGAGAGATGCCTTATCAGTTTAACATTGGCTCCTCTTCTAGAAGTCCTGAGTTCAATTCCCAGAAACCACATGGTGGCTGACAACCATCTATAATGTGATCTGATGCCATCTTCTGACTTGCAGGTGTTCATGCAGATGGAGCACTCATATATATATAAAGAAAAGAAAGAAAGAAAGAAAGAAAGAAAGAAAGAAAGAAAAAGAAAGAAAGAAAGAAAGAAGGAAAGAAAAGGAAGAAAGAAGCAAAAAAAAAAATCAGGCATGGTGACACATGCTTTTAATCCCAGCACTCAGGAGGCAGAGGCAAGTGGATCTCTGTGAGTTCCAGGCTAACCTGGTTGACAAAGTGCATCCAGGATAGCCAGGGCTACACAGAGAAACCCTGTCTCAAAAAAACCAACCAAACAAACAAAACAAAAACAAAAACCAAAAAACAAACAAAAAAATGGTAAGTTATGTTGTACTTCACTTGCTGCTAAGAGCAACCCTCAAGCTGCCCAACCAACATTGATTGACTATAGATTAGCAGGAGGACTGGGCACCTGGCTGTGCACAGATTTTCAGCTAGTAATACTGGGACCCCAGTCACTGCCCATGTGCCAACTGCTCTACCTGTCTCAGCTCTGTGTAGGGGCTGATAGGTTAATATAAGGTAGATTTAGTGAATACCTAAGTTTCTGATACAGTCTCTTATTTCGGGGCATGAAGATCAACTTCGCTGTGAGCAGTTAGCTTATCAGCTTATGGATGAAGTCAGGTGAAATGAGGGGTCTCTTTGGACTGAAAAACAAGGTTGAAGCCAGGTGAAACAAGGAAAGACTTTATGACCTGGCATTGCTTTCAACTGCTAAGTGGGCAGAGCCCAAATTAAGCTGAAGCAGGTGGAACAAGGAGTGATCCTATTTAAGGACAAGTGGATGACGCCAGAGAGGCAGCGCGTGCTAAGGGCCCCCGATATGAGAGAGCTCCGAGAGTCCTGCTGGAGAAAGTTCTGGTAGACCAATGGCCAGATCTCCCTGAGGCAGAAGGAAGCTGGTGAGCAGAGAAAGCCTCGGCAAGACAGCAAAAGGCCAAGGACTAAACCCTGTGGCTCAGCTTTTGCCTAGAGGGGTTTGACCTGTCCGAACAGTGGCCTGAACGGAACTGTGGCCAGCTTTAAAGACTGAGGCAGAACGGCAGAGTTGCTGATACGAAGGAAGTAAGGTGGCCTACAGACGCTGAGGTCTCCCAGAGAGAAGAAAGCCTCAAGCCTTATTTAAAGTGAGACTTCGATAGCAAATTTACCCTGACGAACCTGCGTCTGAGCTATTCCAGAAAAAGGACTGCTAAGTGCGTTAAAGAGTCTACCCCCGAGACTGGTTTCCTGACGACTGAGGACCTGCCCCAGAGACTGTATCATTCTAAAAGGGTATGAAAGTAGTTGTTATGATTATCAATAGGTTTAGTGGATAGGTTAAAGGGGTTGTAGGAATTTATAGGATTAATAGTTAAGAAATTGTTGGTGTTTGTTATAAGTGAATTTAGTAATAAATAAATAAGTGTTAAATAATAATTTAAAAGTTCGGTTACAGCTCTGGGCACAGTTGAAGGCTGAACCTGAAATGCTGCTGAAGTTCAGATCTTAGTGCATAATCAATGATAGCCAACTTCCCTCTCTACGGCAAAAAGGCATCTATCTGTTACATGGGACTCGGGCAAAGGGGACAGTTCCATGGCTTGGCCAGGTAGCCAACATCTGTAGGTAAGAAAGACAAAATTTGTTTCAAAACAGCCCTGGAGATTAATGTTTTATGGACATAATCTTAGCGTGTGTGATGTCTGGGGTCCAACAGTGGTTCCTTGAGAGTACCCACCAAGAAGAGCTTCCCACCTGACACTGGGCCTTAGGACTTATCCTTAGTGGCTACTCCTTATCTGGAGTCACTTCTGCACTCACCTAGTGGCTGACATATAGACAGAGTGACCTCACCTGGAGCTGATCCCAGCCTCCTGAGGCTTCACTGTGTAGTACAGCCTTCGTCTCTATTTGTTTAGGAGAGGACAGGAAGTCACAACCCAATGACTGAAAGTCTTTAGGAGTTTGGATGTCTCTGATACCTGCACTCAAGCAGAACCTCCAAGGTTGGCCTTCTTTTCTGACCCTTATGCTGTAATGTGCAGACCGTAGGAAAGCACAGACAGTCCTTAGCCAGCCAAGCACACATTCCCTGGTCTCCAGTGCTCACTGACAATGATACTTGAGGCATATCTTTGTCCAGAGGGTGGCCCACTGTTGGTCCTCACAGCCTATGGTGGAAGCACATATTCAGCATTGACAGCTAAGCCCAGGGATCCAAATTCAGCCATAAACTGCAGGTCATAGGTCACATGTCTTAGAGAGACACCATGTTTGTACCAGAGCCCATGATGGGGAGCAATGACACCAGGACAGAGTGTAGTTAACTAGCTAATCCAAGGGTTTCCTGATCAGCAAGACAGGGACAATGACCATGCAAGGAAACTGAGGCATTGGTTCTAGAGAGCCCAGCTGTCCTCTTTGAAAGGTAGATGATTCTGAAGAGAAACCATCTTACCCCATCCCACCCCAGCTATATCTAAAGAGACAATTTGGTAGAGTGATTACCTAGCATGTCTGAGGTTGTAAGTTTAAATTCTAGCATGTGCATGCATGCACAGAAACACACATACAGACACAGAGGAAGGGGGAAGGAGGGATGAAGGGGAAGAGGGAAAGGAAGAAGGAGAGGAAGGTTTGCTGGCTTATTTGCTACAGCACCATGGAGACAAAGCTATCCCGGCATGTTTCTATCTCTTCCTGGTCATCCATGTGGACTTCCATGGGTTGTAACTATTAAAGTCTGAGCTGAGCTAGAGAAGATCTGTATTCAAGACAGGGGGTCAGAGAAAGCAGACTTCCATGCCACCTAGAAATACAGTGGTTTGAAGGAAGGAGGTAGTCAAGCTCTGGAACAGATGGCTACAGTGGAGCAGAACTAATGGCAGAAACAGAAACAGAGTTTATAATATAAAGACATAATGAGAACACATAGGAGTTATTATTAGAGTGTGATAAAATGCTACGAGGACAGAACAGTGCTTGGTATTTTAATTTGAAATTTTAGGAGAGGAACTGTACAAAAAGGAATGACGCTCACTGAAAACACATTACTGTTTCAGGAGACCAAATGAACGATGTGTCACATAATACAAGACAAAGAATTAATGAACTAAAAATCACAAGTGAGGAATTAAGCCATGGAGGGTAGGAGCAGCAAACACCCTGCATAAATAACAGGAGCTGGGGAAGGACACAAAGCTAGGCCAGGGAGTAGCATAGGGAAAAGCAGATTGGGAACTCATATCAAAAGTGACCTGAAATGTCCAAGGTTAAATACACTCTGGCAACATCTCTGAATGTGAAGACCAGCAAGAAATCATACAAGCTTCCAGACAGGAAAAAAAAAAAACCAATGAGTTTCTGGGGATAATTTTACATGACAGTT
>CAJQZJ010032551.1:3127416-3146178 GCA_907164525.1 Lophiomys imhausi
CACACACACACACACACACACACACACACACACACACACACACACACTCACTATTGATTCTCTTTATCTGGAGCCTCCTGATCGATATAAACTAATCCAGATAAGAGACAATGATGACCACGACTCTGGAATGGCAGGAGAGGAAATAAGAAGTGTCAGGATGGTAAGTGCAGGATCTCCCAAAAGCCTAGATAAGAGGTCAGAAGAAACAGAAAG
The DNA here is from genome assembly GCA_907164525.1 of Lophiomys imhausi. Taxonomy (NCBI): domain Eukaryota; kingdom Metazoa; phylum Chordata; class Mammalia; order Rodentia; family Muridae; genus Lophiomys; species Lophiomys imhausi. The sequence goes on from CAJQZJ010032551.1 coordinate 3,127,633, forward strand.
GTTGAAGATGACTCAAAGGTTACAATCTGTAACCCAAAACCTTATTAAAGAATAGAGTTGGCCCTCTGTATTAGCAAGCCCTGCAGTCACAACCTCAGTCAAATGAGGCCGAAACACTGGAAAAGAATGCATCTGTAATGAACAGACTTTATCTCTGTCGTTACTCGAACAGTAATACCACAGAACAGCCATTACACAGCATATACATACATTAGAGGGGAAGCCATCCAGAGAATGATGCAAAGTGGATGGAGGATACATAAAGAGGTTTGGTGAAAACAGTGCTCATCTTAGATAAGTGACTCAGGCATCAAAGGATTTTGATATCCATGGGGCATCTTGGAACTACTTACCTCAAAACATCCCCAGAGATAACTACATTGAAAAAGAGAGCCTTATAAAAAGCTATGAAATACCTACACTAAAATTAACATGAGGCTATTATGAGCCTATAAGCAAATAAACTCCCAAAATTGCATAGAAAATTATAAAATGTATTTTTTAGAAATGCAGATATAAATACTATTTAAAAGATTTATATACTGGGTTTAGTGAAAGGACAATCATATGAGTTCAAGGACAACTTGAGCTACATAGCAAATTCAGGGCCACTCTTGGCTACCTAGTGAGACTTTCTCTTGAAAAACCTATAATATACATGTTTAGTAATCTGAAGTAAAATAGCAATTGGGCTAGGCTGTGTGTCTGTCAGTTTCCTAATACTGTGAAAAGAAATACTGCAAACTGTTTGGCTTAAGATCACAAAGCATCCATTAGTACAGAAATGGAGAAAAGCCGGAGCTTTTCAGACAGTATGCTATCAACACATGGGTTAAAGCTGTCATCGGGACAACTGGGTAGAGTCTATTGCCAATGGCATGGAGGGCTCCATAGATCAGGTTTTAATGTTGCACACCAGGGAGTCACAGGTTGCAGACACAACTAGAACATGTAGCTATCATTTGTCCATCATGATGTACTGAATTAGTGCTGCTCACTGAACACCAAGGACAGAGCTTCTATTCTGGATGCCCCAACATTGTAGTTACATGGTGCACAAGAAGACTGTAGAAAGACCAGATTCACGGAGGGCGTAACTTCATTTAGTGACATCAAAACTCTGTCTTCATCTGAACTGTATTCTTACTGCCATTTGGGCTTGCACGTGGGAGGGAGGGAGAGTATGAGAGGGAGAGAGAACAAAGTTGAGTGAGGAGGAGGTAGGAGTGGATCTGGGAGAATGCACTGATCTATGGGCATAGCAACAAGTCATTAGGAATTGTTTTAATACCAAGTCCATTTGGCTGAATAATAGTGTGATTGGGATGTAACTTGAATACATAAATGAATTTTTTAAAAATAGTACTACTTTTTCCCTTAGGGCATATCTAATCACAGATTTTGGCTTTGTTGACAGTGACATGTATGGGTTCCATGTTGTAAAGTGGGCCTTAAATCCAGTTTTTAAAAAATGATTGGTCACTCCCTTAACAGTCGTGCTATTATTGTACCACTGGGTATATCTTACCAGGCAGGTCATAACTGTAGCTTGTAGGATTCACAGCTGGGTAAAACTGATGATTACTTTTCTCTTCCTGCAGCTTGCATAGTACCTTCCACTACTCTGAAGGCTAGCCAGTACAGATGAAGCTTTCATTTAAGTACCAGCTTGATTTCCCCATGTCTTGTAACTGAGATATTTGTTGTATTCAGCAAGAAGATCTTACCATCAAGTTCTAGAGGGTACCTAGAACAATGGCAACAACCTATAATGTTTGGTGATCTCTGGGATCCTACCATTCAACAACTCCAAAAGAAGTAGCCCATTCCTGGAACTGGGCCTTTTATTTGGCAGTGGATAGTACCTAGTTTGGGTCTTGTTCTCCCTATTGTAAGATAGCTCCATTTAAACTGTTTTTATATATGAATGTACAAACAATTAAGTAAATTTGTACAGTAGTTGGCTTCTATATTGCTATCTCAACTGGCCTTTAGTGTTATTTATCACTCCTCATATTCACTTTTTTTTTTTGTCGAGACAGGGTTTCTCTGTGTAGCTCTGGCTGTCCTGGACTCGCTTTGTAGACCAGGCTGGCCTCGAACTCACAGAGATCCGCCTGCCTCTGCCTCCCAAGTGCTGGGATTAAAGGTGTGCACCACCACCACCCGGCTCATATTCACTTTTAAAAGTATAATTTCATATAAATATAAAGATAAATGGTTGAAAACACAAGTTTTGAGCAGGATGTGGTGGCATACACCTTTAATATCAGCACTGGTGGAGAGAGGAGGATCTCTTTGAGTTCAGGGGTGGCTTGTTCTATGTTACATAGAGACTTCCAAGCCAGCCAGGAGCTACTCAGTGAGATCTGGTCAGTAGCAGCAGAAGCAGCAGCAGAAGCAGAAGCAGTGGAAGAAGGAGGATGAGGAGGAGAAGGAGAAAGAGGAGAAGAAAAGGAAGAGAAAAGGAGAAGGAATGCAGGAGGAGAAAAAGGAGGATGAGGATAATGACAAGGAGGAGGAGGGAGGAGGAAAAAAAATGGAAGAAAGAAAACACAACCCAGGTTTTGCTAAGCTATAGATCAGTAAAAGCTCAGTAATAGAGTGTTTCCCAAGCATGTATGAGGCCCTAGGATTAGACTCCAGAAAAACACACATGTATGCATGCATGCAGGTACACACACACAAACACACACAGAGTTTGGTTTAGCAGGCATGATGTACACATTTGTATTCCTTACACTTGTGAAGTGGAGGTAGAAGGATCAGGATTTCAAGGTCAACCTTGGCTACATAGTGAGGCAATGGGTTCTAGACCAGTTGGGCTACATGAGATCCTGTCTCAAAAACTGATGGAGAGATGGAAAGGGAGAGAGAGGGGGAGGATGGTAGTTTGAGAACATCATATTTTATTATTTTTTATCAGCCACTTGTACATTTCTCACCAGTAATGACTAGCAAATATAAATAAAGCACTACTTTAAAAGTCTTGTTAAAGAATGCTTCCTGCCCTGATGGAATGAATTGATATCCCACTGTCAGCATCTGTCAGAATAAGTGAGGCAGCTCTTTTCTAGGTCATTTCTCAAGAGTCAGAAGCATGCATTTCAAGATATCTTTGTTTTCTGCTACACACAGTGCATTCATTACAGGTTACACGGGAAGGAGGTGAAACCCAGGCAAGGGCCACACATCCCACTGAGCCTGGCTAGGGGGAGCACCAGGTATAGCGGATCATAGGAGAGGACTTTGCAGAGAAACATATTAGAGTGAAGGGATCTATGTGGGCAAGCTCTAGGAATCTTCACAGAGTCCCCATTTATTTTCCAAACCCAACGAGGCACATATACAGAGTGAGAGCCTCAAGGCCTTGTGCAAAACAATCAGGGACAGTTGTACGCTGAACACACGCCAGAGCTGTGCTATAAAACAGGAGATCGAGCCACAGAGAAACAGCACCGTATATATACCCTGGAGACTCAGCTGAGTAAGTCACCTGGACAAAGAGTGACTATAGGCAGATCAAACTGCTGAGGGCAAGTCAAATACTACCTGTTGTATGGCCTGTAGCTAGGAATAGCTTTTAAATTTCAGTGAATAAATATATACAGTGAATACCATGAGTGGTTCCCATCCTGGCCATTTATAGTGAATTTCACAACCTGTGCTTCAGACCTATCATAATAAATCTTAAACGCAAATTCAACAACCCTGGCAATCATTGGCATGACAGATGCTATAGCCAGATAGCCAGCAAAGAGGTTTTGAAACAAACCCTTAGATACTAAATCACAACAAAAACAGAGACAACCCCCCCCCCAAAAAAAAACAGAGGCTACAGAAACAAAAACTGACAGATGTCATTAGACCAAATTAAAAAGCAGCTGTATAGTGAAGAAGATACCTCATTAAGAAAACCTATAGGACATGGTGGAAATTACCCATCAGAAAAGGATTAACACCCAGAGTACATAAGAAACTAACAACAGCATAATTATAGTAATCACAATTACCTCATTAAAATAGGCAAACAGTCTAAATGGAAATTTCCCACAATGTGTGTACAAGTGGCCAACCAGCACTGGAACACTTGTTTGGCATCAATAATTACCATGGAAAAGCTGAGACCACCCTGCTCCAACTAGAAAGGCAAGGGTACAGAGAGAGCAGTGCTCCTGTATGTGAAAGGTAGAGATATGAATTAGTATGGTCTTCATAGACAACAGGATGCATGCGCCTTGAGAAGTACAAATGGAACTACTGTACGGCTTAGCAACCCTATCATGTGGTATCTACACAGAAGAGAGGAAATTCATATGCCAAACAGGCCTCCACACAGGCTGGTTTATGACAGCATGACTTGCAACAGCAAAGGTACAGGATCAACCCGAGATTTCATCGATTGACAGATTAAGTGGATAAAGACAATGTGACACTTCCTGTACCCAGTGGAATGTTAGTCAGCCATATAAAACAAAACCTGCCGTGTCCATCAACATGGATGTGGCTGGAACACATTATGTTAAGTAAAGTAAGTAGGCACAGGAAGATATTGTCTCATGTTCTCATTCATGTATGAAAGCCTTAACAGCTTGTCTGATTTATGCAGAATTAGCATAGTGGTTGCCAGAGGTTAGAAAAAGGATGGGAGAGGAAGGGAGGAGAAACATAGTGGACAATGAATACAGGCATCTAGCTGTGTTGGGAGGACAAGTTTTAAAGTTCTGTTCCTGCACAGTACAGTAACTGCTACTTACAACAACTAATTGCATATTTGGTTAGGACTTGAATAGCCTCATCCCTCAAATGACAAATATTTGGTGTTGATGGATAGGCCAATTATCCATTCTGATGGTTACAAATTGTATACAAATATTGAAATGTCATATTACACACCATAAACAAATGCAATTGGTATCTAGTGATCAAAATTAAAATAAGAGCTACTTTGTTGCCCACCTCAGCTACATGGTAAGATCCTATTGCTGTGGACATGAGACACTTTGGTTGCATGATAGAGAAATCAATCTAGAACTAACCTGTAAACTCCCTTCATACTGTCCATCTTTTATAGAACCAAGGGTAGTATGGATCCTGCTGATAAAGAAAAATCAAGTATCCAGCCATGGACATGCCTTAATACTGATATGCTAAGCAAGATATGCCTACTGTTATAATAGTGGTATAACTGTTACGGGCATAACCAATGCTGCCAAAGAAGAGAATTCATGCCTAGTATTGTTTTTACGTTTTTTTTTTATGCCTAGTATTGTAAACCTAGTTAGAAGCCATGACTAAGAAGTTCATAGGCCCAAATGGAGATCCCACTACTGTTGTTTTGCTAAGTGAGCATGTCAAGCTGTGTTCTACATGATTATACCCATAGATTAGTGCTGCTTTCTATCTTGTTCAGGGAAGCTTCTGTCTGCCGTAGACATCAGCCAATACTGAGAGGGCCACAGTGCCCAAAGTGCTGAGAACAAGTGACTGTTGGATGTTCTGCCCTAAATGGGACGTTTATATCAACATCCATTCCCCTCTGGCTAAGGCTCAGGGAACATGGTGGAGGGGGGGGGGGAGCTAAAAGAATGTAATAGTTGACGAATGTGAAAGAATGATGAGAAATGCTGTCTTCCAGACATGGCACCCATGCCAGATCACACCAGTCAACACTCTGTCTTGAATGATGGAGGAGCTCATGAGCTTCTACCCATAGCTGAGAAGCTTCTGACAATTTGTGGCCACTGGGGGAAAAGAAGTCAATTTTCTTCAGGGTGTGGCCTCTGAAAGGTTGCTCAGGTGGATAGTCCTACACTCCTACAAATTCCAGCAGCACTAATTGGATTCAATGTTGGCTTGTTTTTCAGAAGAGGAGATGAAGGTAGAAGGGCAAAGTATTTAGTGGGGGTGGGGGCCCAGAGGCAGTGGGAAGAGGGGTTCCAGCAGAATATGATTGAGATACATTGCATATACATATGCAATTGTTAAATAATTTAAAAAATAAAAGTAACAATAATGAAACAAGAACCAGAGACTTACTCAGGAATAGAACTCTCATCTAACACATGCAAGGATTTGGGATTAGTTCCTAGCTCTGCAGGTAAATACATACACAAGTAAATACAAAATGAAATGCTTATAAAAACTAAGTGTGTGTACCCTAACACAGATGGTTAGCATCAGCTAAAAATGTGTTTGGGGCTCAGGGTTCAGTTGTTTAAATGGGGGTGAGAAACAATAAAAATGAAGGGTTTTCTGTAAAGGACAAAATGAGGAAATATTTTACTATGTCAATATTTAGCTTTTTTCTATATATTTTTAAAACATGGATCCTACATAACGTGGATCTAAAACCTCTTTGAACAACAATGCCTTAAGCATCTTTTGTCTGAATAGTAGAACCCATTTTTCTACAAAGTCAGAAAATAAAACAAAAATCTAGAGAAAGGTAAGAGTAAATGAAATAGACTTCATCATTTAAATTTTTAATCTTTTAAAAATGTTTCATGTATGATGTTTTTGCCTCCATGTATGTATGTGCACCACATGTACCCGGTGCCCATGAAAGTAAGACAAGGATACAAGCTCTCATTGAGCTGGAGTTACAGCCTGTTATGGATATACCTAAGAGATGAAATGCAAAAATTAAATTACCCAGAGATAAAAGATGTCTATTGTTAGACGCTGAAGGCAGAGATAGGATGAGCCTGACGTGAACCCTGCCAGAGGACATAAAAAAGAATTATTCTCCCTTGTGTTTCATAAAGGCAACATAAACTCTGGCAAGGATCTTATGCTAAAGGAAAATTACATAATCATTTCCTCTCTTGTGAACATATGTGAAAAAATCCTTAGAAAACCTTAATAAATATGACTTGGAAAAAAGATTAAGAGAAAAAAGAAAAAAGAAAAATAATATTCATGTAAGTAAATTGGAAATGTGTACAAAACACATCATGACAACATAAGAATGAAGCCAGTGAGCTTTGTTTGCCTAAGGCAGCTTTAAGGAACGCTTTATGATCCCCCAAACTGAAGACGAGTGTTTAAGGATGCTCTGTGGAGCATCCAAGTGAGCTCCCAGCACACTTGGTGCAGGTTCTGTGGCTACTTACTGGAGGCGGAGTAGTCCTAATTTGCATGTCTGAAGTCTAAAATGCTAATGTTTCAAATTGGAAACTTTCTGGGCACCAACAGGACACCACCAATGGAAAATTCCTCACCTGACCCCGGGTGACAGAGCTCAGTCAAAATGCAGGGGCAGCAAGAATATTATACAAATTGGCGTTCATGCTCTGCAGATATGACGTACATGAAATATAAATGATGTTTGTGTTTACACTTGCGTCTTATCCCCAAGATGTCTTATTATCTACCTTAAATATCCAAAAATTCAAACAAAATTCGAAATCTGAAATATTTCTGGTCCTATGCATTTTGAGTAAGAGTGGCCCAGCCTGTACTCACTTGAATTCCACAGGCTTTTCCCATTCCTGTGAGCTCTGCCGGTCACTTGTTGGCCCCATTGTATCCGAGGCTTGTGCTCCATGGCGGAGGTGGCTGGCTACTGCTGCAGGTTCCTCTTATCATTTGACAATGGGGGCTCTGGGATATAGCTACACCGGCTTTTAGTCTGTTTCTTCAACTCCCCAGGTAGAATCGTGCCTCACAGCCTTCAGATCTGCTCTCCCTTCCACATGGAGCCCTCTGGATGTAAACATTCACCCTTCTCAAGTTGCCTCTGGGAAAGCTTTCCCTGGCCAACCTGTGAGACGCTGAATCTTCCCTGTACACCAGATGCTCCCTATAGCCTTTGTGCCTTTAATCAACTAACATAATCCAACTGTCTAAACTGTTTGCTTCCTCGTTGTATAGGCATTCCCTCCAAACTGAAACAGTCCATCCTGAGGGAGGTCCATTATGATTTAGAATCAAACTTATTCCCAAGTCTCAGGAAGATCCTGAAGTGTGCAGGATTCATGAGTCCCCCAAAGCTAAATAAATAAGGATAATTATGGGTGAGAAGAGAGTTGTCATCCATGCTAGAGTGGGAGTTTCAGTGATGTATCTGCTGACAGTCCACCGTGGTCCTGTAACTAACCCCTTTTCATGCCCCTGTAAGTAAACTCAATACCCTTACCGGCTTACTAAGTTAGACTTTGCTGGAGCTGTTCTTTAGTCTGTCCTCAGTGCCCTATCTGGGGACATTTGTTAACCTCTCCCTAGGAAAAACTACACAAGGCTTTGTTTTCCTTATCAGAATGCAAGCTTTTACAAAGACAGTTATGTTTCACCTGATTTGTTCATTGTTGCAGTCCTAGAGCCAGCCTGCCTATATGCATGTGGTGCCCCATGCCTATAATTCGAGTACTCTAAAGGATATGAGTTCAAGGCTAGCCTGAGCCACCCAGCAGGACTCTGTTTGCAAAAACAAACAAACAAACCCAAAACCTTTGTTATTATCAAAACAGTGGATAGAAGGATGGCTGAATGAGTACAAATGTGAGCCATGGTCTCATGCGGTAGGAGACCTCTGGCTTCAGGACCTTAGACAGAACAGAGTCCACCCTCTGTGTTTGTAAGTTCCGTTGCACAGGAGAGATATTCAAGGAAAAGAATCCAGACTGTTCCAAAGAGCAAAACTTGAATTGGTTGCATGTCGAGCATCAGGTCCTCAGGATTGCAGTGATGTGGTCATGCTCAGGCCGCAGCCACAGCACAGGCCCTCCGTCATCACCAGCACTGGCTGGAGGAACACTGCCCCTCCTGCGTCACCCAGGGGCTGAGTAGTCAGGCTTCTAGGGGTGCATCTGCAATGAGCATGCACAGGTTTCTTTATATCAGTTACCCATGTATAGTTTACACAGCATTGGGTGTTACAAGTGATCTGGATACTGTTTGGGAGGAGGTATGGGGGTCACACAAGAACACTATGCCATCTCGCACAAGGAACGTGAGCATTTGAGCCTGCCATCCTTCCAGGATACCGATGGATGGCCGGATATGCTGCTGTAGGAAGAATGAATGAACCTTGTGTACAAGTATGAACAATCACCATGATTCATTGTAACAAGCAAGGTACAGAGCAGATGCTGCCAAGCTACTTTTGTTTCCATTAGAAAATAATTTATATATGAATAGATGTGTAGATACACCATCATCAGTGATGACTTCTGGAAGGAGACAAAGCCACTGTTCATAATGGAACATTAGGGAGGATTGGCATACAAGTGTCAAAATGGCCTGACATGTTTATTTTGCATTTTCTGCACAGTTTGAGTTTGCTAATTATGTCTCTTATATTTCATATTAAACTATCAATAGAGTTTTTTTTTCCTGGTAAGATGGGCTATTTAAAAAGATTCCTTTCTTTATAATTTTTGCTACCCATTGTTACAAAAATAGAAAATAAAGGGAATATTATTTAACAGAATTTGAGGAAAGCATTGTCAGTTTTTAGAAACTTTCCTTGAAGCCCCAAGAGAATCCCATTCATTAAATAAAGCTTCTATCAGAGAAGGCAAAAATACATTTTCTGTGTCCTTAAGGTTTTCAGCCATAGGAATTTCAGATACTCGGGGCACTTTGTTCGGAACACTGTCTGCTCTTCTGTAATTCTACTGCAATTTACAATGTAACAGCATTGACAGAAAAAAAATTAGCAAATGGATGAGTTTAAACTTTTTGTGGTGAGTCTGTTCACCTCCAGATATTACCTTTGGGTAGCGGCACTGGTGCCAGTTCAGTGATTGACTTAACAGAGCAGCATTTTGGAACCTACCACAGAATATGATGGTTTTAAGAGGTAAAGTTTGGGGGAAGTGATTAAGTCATGAGTGCTCTGACACAGATGTGGGATTCATGCCTCTAAAACAGAGGCTTGGGGGAACCTCCCCTGCCTATGTGAATACACAGCAGTAAAAGACCATCCTGGGCCAGTGAGATGGCTCAGTAGGTAAAGGTGCTGGCTGCCAAGTTGGAAGCCCTGAGTTCAATCAATAGAACTCACATGGAAGAGGCAGAAAACCAACCACACACACACATGCATGCACTCAAAATAACTGCAATTAAAGAAAGAAAGCAACCCATGACTCAGAAGTTTCACCAGACCCCAAACCTGCTGGAATTTTAACATTGGGCTGCCTAGTCTCTTGAAATGTAAGCAGTCAGTTTCAATGACTTACACATTACCCAGTCTTGGGTATTTTGTTATCATAGCTGGAATGAGCTCAGACATCCGGGATCATGCTTGATTGTACATAGTTAAGCTCTATGCTTGGCATTAATTTCGTTCTTGTGCATTTGTATTTCCTTATGTTTGCTCAGCTTATGGAACATTTTCACTCCATCCCTACACTGAAAATGTCTGAGATGAGAATTTGGTGAAAGAGTCTTTCCAATAACATGAGGGAAAAAAATGGGAAAATAGCTCTGATTAAAAGCCATCTGAAGAAATTCATTCAGATGAGGCAGACCAGCAGATAAAAGCACTTGCCACTCAAGCCTGCAGACCTGAGTTCCATCCCTGGAGCCCACGGTGCAACTGGCTTCTGCAAATTGTCCTCTGATCTCCACAGATGAAATCTACACATGTACACCTTGCAAGCACATGCATGCACACACATGTGCGCATGCATACACACACACACACACACACTCACATGGATTAATAATGAGTTAAATTTTCAAAGAAGAAATTATCTGATTACTAAGATTGAGACTAAGAAATGCTACTTTGTTTATAAGGAGTCCAAGCTACTCATCCATCCATCTTTCACCTTCAAATGTGAGCTGTGAAGTCCCGACTCTTTGTGTTTTAGTAAGCAGTGCTGTTGGGACAGGGAGGTTCAGATTCCATTATCTACAGACACTTAGCTCCTTTATACTAATGCAGCAATATCTTCAGCAGGCTGATGGCAAATGAAAATTAATTCCACTGGAAGTTGATAAAGCAGAGTCCATTAAAAGCTAGACTACTTTAGATTAGATTTTCAAATGAATGAGACAAGAGCCTTCACAATGGCTCCAAAATGGGCATATTTATAACCCTGCCCTGCCTGCCAAATATAATTACATCCTTTTTTCCTGCCAACCATTTCAACTCATTTCACAGCAAGTAAAGAGAGTGAGAGCTGTTGTAAACAGGGCCCTCCCTACAAGAAGAAAGAATCCCTTTTGAGATCCTCAAACAATCAGAAGGCTTGTCAACTTGGAAAGCTCTGTCTTGGAATGTTCCATGTTTTTATTTGTTTAGATATCGTTTATTGTCCAAATTAATGCCACACACTTCCAGCAGCCACATAGTGGAGGGCCTCATGCTGGGGACTGTTTTTAACAGACCTTCAGCTGCAGCTGATCACACGGACCACAAATCTGACTGAACTCTGGTTACTGTGCTGTCTGGTTTTCTGCCGTCACTGTGAAAAACACCACAGCCAAAAATAACTTGGGGAAGAAAGGTTTTATTTCATCTTACAAGTTACAGTCCCTCATCAAGGGAAGCCAGGGCAGGAACTCAAAGCAGGAATCTGGAGGCAGGAACTGAAGCAGAGACCATCAAGGAGTACTGCTTACTTACTTGGTTAGCTACTTTTCTTACAGAGTCCAGGCCCACCTACCCAGGGATGGTACAGTGGGCTGGGTCCTACTACATCTATTACCAATTAATAAAATAGCTCACAGGCTAATCTGATAGAGGCAATTCCTCAACTGAGGTTCCCTCTTCCCAGGTGTGTCAAGTGGGCAATTAAAGCTAACTACAACTGTCACTCTGGGAAAAAGCTATTGTGTATGAACTTGAAATATACCCGCAAACATTGGTATGCCAATGGCTTGATCTCCAGCCCCAGTGAAAGTTTACATTTGGAGTTTGCCTTCCAAAGTGATACTGGTAACCTTCACTTTCTGCCTCTCTTTTCTTCTTGGCTGACATGAGAGCACCTTCCTCAGCTATATGTTCCTGTCACATGTGTTCCCTCGCCACAGGCCCAAAGCAATAGGACAGCTATGGTGAGCCAAGAAAACCTTCCTTCTTGTAAATAGTCTCAGTTATTTTGACATAGTGGCAGAAAGCTGCTTAGCAAAAAGGATCATTTGTCAAAGCAGGCTTGGGAGGGCTTATCTTCTTAGATTCATCTTGCATCCAGCATATCCTGAACCTCTGAAACACTCCAGAATCCACCCAGCCTTCCTTCCTCCTTCTTGGAGCTTTCTTATCCCTCCTGCCACCTGGAACACAGAGGGCTTGGCACTTGCTGTTTCCTACTGATCAGCTGAGAGAAGACACAAGGCACCATTTTCAACGTTACAATTGTCCTTGATGAGTTCATGTTTTTTGCGTAGTTATTTTTACTTCTTTACATTTGTATAGTGTCACATGTTCTGAACCAGTTGTCATTTTTTTTCTTGATACAATCAATTCCACAGAAGTGGCCAATTCTTTTCCAAGGTTTTCCAGTTGTTGTGGTTGGATAGATAGGGTGTAAGTTTTCCAAGAGCTCATGTATTGGGACTCAGTGGAACCTATGTAGGGTGTGGGGTAGAAACCACAGGAGGATTGGGTCACTTGAGATAGGTCCTTGAGGGCTGTTTCTTGAGAGATCTCCTCCTTGCTCTGCATTTCCTGTTTTACCACATGGTCTGTTGTGAAGTGGCTCCAGTCCTGGCAGTGTCACCTGCCACAAAACCCTCTCCAGACACTGAATGGGGATGACCTATCTTGAAATTTCATTCCCAACAAAAGCTAGCTAAATACATTTCATTACAGCAATGAAAATGGACCGATACACCAACCACTAAGAGCAATTGTGATTCTGGACAGGTATCCCGAGGGCCAGGTACAGATACAGAACATTAACTGACATAGCTACCATCTCCTTGCCAGGCCCTTCCCTCTAGATGTGTCTATTCCTACCCAGTAGCCAAAGTAGCCCCTTAAAATATATATGTCGATGATGAGCATCAAAGAATCTCCATGTGGAGATGGCTGCATTAGTAGTAAGCTTGTCACTGAGCAAGAGAAAGCCCTTGCTCCAACTGTAGACAGAATGCTTTCTAAAAAGAGCAAAACTTGGAAGCAGTTAACAGCCTAGCTCTGCAAGGCAGGGTAGGCAAGTCCTTCATAATTCCCGCTTTACAATTAATGTTTGTCAGAGATACTGTGCCAAAAGGCTGAAGATAGATGCTCCAATGTTATAGAGAGAAATGGGGGCTGTCCAGGCAACCAGTTGTCTGTCATTTCTTAGTTTTGGAAGCTGCTTGCTCTGCACTTCCTGTATAATCAGATACATTTATCCTTCTCAGGTCTCTGATGTGGTTGAAGACTAGATAGTTACAGTCTCGCAGTTAAATTTTAAGTTGTTTATAAATTAAAAGGATGATCAAGGTCTAAAAAGATGTTTTTGAGTTGGTAATGCAAGTTAGGATAGAAACTGAGTTAGGTATAGAACTTTAAACTCAGAGATAGATAGATAACAGAATATTAATATCAGTTGCCAAATATTTATGGACTGGACATTGGGAATGTATGTTGTACTTTATAATTTTCATAATTATGGCCTAATTGTTCTTATTGTTTTGTATTGTTATAAGAAAAAGAGCCTTTTATTGGACTAAAAGGGGGAGCTGTTGTGGGGGGGGGGAAGATACACGTTAAATTAAAAAAAAAGCAGATAGGAGGGTGAGACCAGGAGGGGGAAGAAGGTGTAACTTGAAGAAATAAATAAATGTTAAAAAATATATATGTATACACACACACACACATTTCTTAGTTTTGGAAGCTGCTTGCTCTTCCAAACGTGTGTGTGTGTGTGTGTACACATATAATCAATGGCCTGGAAAGACCTGCTAGTGGATCCTGGTGAGAAAAAGGGAAAAGAGAAGAGTTGGGGGTAAGTGCACCTGAAAGGTGTGGGCAACTGAGAAAAAGTCAGTGTCTGGATTGAGATGAAACACTATGAAGAGAAACAGACTTGGGTGGGCAGTATCAAGACTCTTGCTGTGTTCCTGAATGCCTGTTCTTCCAGCAGCACTGCTCATAATTGCCAAGACACAGATTTAACTACACTGTTTATTGACCTACTGACATACGAATGAACAGAGGCATAATATATTAACATAACTAGATATTATTAATCCACAAAAAGGACAAAATCCTATCACTTGAAACAGCATGGATGGACCCAGAGGACATTATGTTAAGTGAAAAAAAAAAAGTCAGGCACGACAGTTCATTTGCCAACTATAGAAGCTCAGGGACATGGCCATGTTGAAATTGAGATGAATAGTGGTTGTTTACTATAAGAAGTGTATGGAGAAGGGAGGCAGGGGCTGGCTAACAGGAACCAAAATATATTTATTTAACATGATTTTATGCTACTGTTTCTGAGCACAGTGGGGCAACTGTAATCTGTTATACACAAGAGTGGACCCTGTGGATTCCTAATACTGAGAAGCAATACTGTTTGTGGAGACAAAAGTGGGGATACTCTGATTTGGTCATTATATCTGCATGAGTGTATCAAATTATAACACCCCACAAATAATTATAAACATTATAAGCCAACTTAGTTTTTAAGCTTAAGAATTATCCTTCTGCTGTGGCTGTGTTTAACTTCAGATCAGTCTACCAAACATTCACGGACACACATTGCCCAGGCATATGGACACATGAGTCAGGAGCCCAAGAAGAGAAACCAGAGACACAATTAAATCAATGAGTATGGATGAAATCACACTAGAAAGATGAAGTGGAAGAGAGGGAGAGTTGGGACTTGGCCTGCAGGACAGGCTGAGAGGAGACAGTCAGTGACGGAGGGAGGACAGTAAAGCTCTGCTCACCCAGAAGCTACACAGAGAGGGTGTTTTGAATGTGATGAGGTCAAAAAACAGAGGACATGTTTGGAATATAATGGAAGTACTCCAGGATGCCAGTGTCAAGGTGCCCTATGGGTTGCTGGTAGTGTTCCTGGAGGGTGAAAAACAGTTCAAAGTTCAATGAGGCAGAAATCAGAGTCAGAGTCCTGGGGAAAGTCTCCAGCACAAGGGTGTATCCTGGGCGGTGAAGAAGAAGGGTCCAGCATGCTTAAACATGGTGTACAAGGCAGAGGAGATGAATGTGAATACATGGTTGTCCTTCGTGACTGGGAGGCTGGAGGGCACCAAGGAGCAACAGTCCTTGGGAGGGAATGCTTGCTGGTGGTGAAGCCATATAGGACTGGTCTGGAATGTTTTGTGCCAATTCATTTGGTTTTAAGGAACTTGAGAATTCACTTCTAGAATGAAGGGCCTCTCTCCACTCATGCCATGCCAGTTTTTATAATTTTCTTACATTTTTCCCCCAAGAGCAAGTTATAGCGAGGTTCCTATGACCTACAGAAAAATTTAGCAATATCCTATTTTTAGGCTCCGTTGCCAAGAATCCAAAATGTTTAAAGCAGTATTTCTCCCTGGTTTTCTGTAACTGAATTAGAACATTGCACTCAAATATACATCTCTACTTATACCATATAGGGCACCCTCTCCTTTATATATAATATTTTTAACATTTATTTAAACACAACTAAAATCTGAGAAGCCAAGTTTAAAATTGGTCATATGTCATTTTTAAGTTAATAAGCAAAATCCCCAAAATCAGTGTGAATGGTTAAGTAACCCAAATATACTGATAACTATCTTTTTTTTTTTTAGGGAGTGCTGTAAGATAGAGTATTGCTACATAGCCCATGCTAGCCTGTAACTTGCTATGTGGTGTAAGTTGTCTTGGACCACATCATGATCCTTCTGCTTCAGCCTCCTGAGTTCTGGGATTACAGGTGTGTGAGACAGAAGCCCCAAGCCCATTTCTGACTACTTCCTATCATTATTATCACTTGACATTGAAAAATTAAGTACAAAGTTCTAGATGATTTGCATATTAGAAAGTTCACCCCTGGGTTTTACAAACCAATTAAAACCAACATTAGATGTTTGTTATATAAACATAGCCAAAAACAAAAAAATGGAAGAAATTAGATTAAGAGGAAAAAATAATTTCTCCATTTCTATAGACTGATTATGATGACCACCACCTCCAGTGGAACTGCTGCAGCCAAACCCCTAATATAAGCAGATTTGGAGTTTTAGGAGGTAATCAAAACAACACAAGGTTATAAGGGTGCGTTCTGTCTGACAGAGCTTCTGTGCTCAGAAGAAAAGAGATGTCTGTCTGTGTTTGTCTCTGGCTGTCTCTTTCTCTCTGTGACCCGGCCCCCCTTCACCACACACACACACACACACACACACACACACACACACACACACACACACACACACTTAGGAAAGGCCCTGTAATAGCTGTTGGGGTGATCTGAAGGCTTCTTGTATTCTATTCCTAATTACTGGCCCCAAGATCTGGTTGTCACCTATACCTGTCCTAGCTGTCTAAACTTTGCACTACATAAAATTGATTGGTTTAATAAATGCTGTAGCCTGGATTGGGTAGAAGAGAGGTAGGTGGGGAAAAGGTTGGCATACTTTTGGAGTAGAGAGGATCATGGGAGAAGTCAGGGGGAGGAAAGGAAAAGACACCATGGGTTAGACAGGAGAACATCATCCCATGTGACCTGAAACAACGCCATAGCATGGAGAATAACAGGCCAAGGGAATGTATGTATGTACTGGGGTTTTATTTGGGGAATAGCATTAAAAGCTAGCTTAGATGAGCTAAGATAGCATAGTCCGGGCTAAGGCTTGTTAAGATCCATCAGGTGTCTGTGTGATTATTCATAGGTGGGCCAAGGGATAACTCTGTTGGCCAAATAATCATAAGTATCAATAAATATTAATAATTCCTTCAACACATAGCCCTCACCAGAATCTGGCCATGTGACACCTTTCAAAACATACTTTGAGAACATCATATATAAATACAATGCATTTCTGGTTCTGTTTGTGGGCGTTTTTTAAACTACTTATTATTATTAATTATGTGTATGTCTGTGTGTTTGTGTATGGGTTTGAGCATATGAATACAGGTGCCAGAAGAGGGTTGTCTGGTCCTTTGGAGCTAGAGTTACAGGTGGGTGGTGAACTGCTTAATGTGGATGTGGGAGCCGAACTCTGGCCCTCTGCTAGAGCAGCAAGCACTCTTAACTCCCGAGACATCTTTCCAGGTCCAAATTCAAAGCATTTTGTTCAAATCTTCCCTTCAATCCCCACTCCAACCCTTTGCTGGTCCCTCTCCTACATCCTACTCTCAACTCCTCATATTTATACCTATATGTGCATATATATGCACCCATACCGGTTGCATTGCTATTGGTTGCCCACCAGAACTTGATGCTAACACCTTATTGCTGAAGATGCCACACACTTCTATTGCTGGACTTGGAGACATCAAGATCATTCTGACCTGGAAGTCTTCTCCTTGCGGGCTAGCTTCCATGTTGCAGAGAGATACTAAGCAGGGGTGTAAAAGTTATTGATCATCTTATCCAGCTGTGACCTCTGTGAGCTGCAATAAGGACCCACCTAAGAAGACATGCACAATGGTGCAATGAATGCCTTGAAGGTAATCAACAGTTGTCTGATTCAAATTAAAGCCTACGCAGGAGGAAGTCCAGGTTGACATGAGACTTCCACCCTCCAGTCTGTGGTGTTTTATAAGTCTGAGCTACAACACTTAATTAAGGAGGGTTTTTTAAATTTTATTTTTTAAGTACAGAAAGAACATATTGGTTACAATGTTCATTGTGTTGTGTTGTCTGTTTTGTTTATTGAAACAGGGTCTCAATCTGCAACCCAACCTGACCTCAGACTTGCAATCTTCCTGCTTCATCCTCTTGAGTGGTGAGGTTGTAGATGTGTATTGTCATGCCTGGCAGTAAAAATATTTAATACACATATATTAAATTTTCCTTGGAGGATGAACAACTGAAAATTGAACAAATTTCTTTCCCCTAAAATGCCTGTCTGTAGGTTACTTCATCTATTCACTCCAACCCTATCAGTCACCCCTGACAGAGATGTGGGTGGCTCACCTGATGCTCATTTTTTACATTGTCATTAAACTCATGCCTGGTCCCAGGAACAGGCAAAGTAAAGGTCTGAACAGTGTCTCAAAGACTGTTTGGCCTTGAGAACTGAAGACTTGCACTAGATTTCAGACACCTACCTCCCTAGTGGGGAGACATCTCATTCCCTCTGATCCCCTATCGATTCCTCAGCCACACAGTCATCCCTGCTCTCTTGTAAGTCACCTGAGAGAGTGAGACATCCACACAGGTAAAGTGCTCAGGGCAGTGCCTGGCACAGCATAAGAAGTATTTCCAAACCAATGTGGAAGTGTTTGGAGCACCCCATCCCAAGTGGGCTGCCTTAGTGTGCTGTCTAGTCTAAGTTAAAGTTTCTTGTACTTAGGTGAAGAAGGCTTTAATACTCTTTAAAGTACTGGGGAATAACCCCAGAGCTATGTGCCTTCTAGACAGATGCTTTACCTCTGAGCTATCCATATGAATGTGAGTATGTATGTATGTATGTATGTATGTATGTATGTATGTATGTATGTAT
>CAJQZJ010032551.1:3146188-3177531 GCA_907164525.1 Lophiomys imhausi
TATGTATGTATGTATGTATGTATGTATGTATGTATGTATGTATGTATATATGTATATATTGAGACACTCTATATAGTTCAGTCTAGCCTAAAACTCACTATGTATCCCAGACTGACCTTGAACTCATAACAAATCTACTCTCAGAGCCTCCCCCAAACTGGGATCGCAGGCATGCACTACTATGCCCAGCCTAAAAGAGACTACCTAATTTCCTTTTGTCTTTCTGAAAACAAGACATAAAAAACAGCAACAACAAAAAAAATCTCACATGAAAGATACTCTCTCTCTCCACCAGGGGAAAAGAGACATTATTCCACAAGAGCCACTGCCAAGAGAATTTGGAACAAACAGCCTTGTTAAAATAATTGTCTTCCTGTATCTTCCCCACAGTTTTCCGGCAACTGCATCCCTTGTTCATCCAGGGATAAAAGCATATGAGGTTAGCTGTTTCTGTTGCTGTAATTTTTTATGAGGGCTCTTATGTGCATAAATCTGTGTAAGTCTGTGTGCTCTTCTCCTTCCTGTTAATCTGTCCTCTGTCAATTTAATTATCAGACCCAGCTGAAAACCCTAAGAGAATAGAGGGAAAATTGGCTTCTCTACCATTCAGTGTATATTTAAAATGTGAGAAAATATACTCAGAAGTCATTAAGTGGAGTACAGTGATAGTGACAGCTATGATGGCAAGTGCCTTAGAACAGTGTCAGTCTCTGTGACTCCAAGGCCCAGACACCTGTCACCAAGTCACCACTATGTTAGAGTATTTAGTGGAATTCCCTACCTCATTCACAGAGGCAGCTACATGTGAAGTGGATCTAGACAAGGTCTCTCTGGGTTCCATCCCAGTGAACGTTGATTAGTCCCCGTATTTCACTGCCCTTATCTATGGAAGGTGTTGGATAATAATGCCCATCATTCAGGGCACCTGAAGCATTGCTCAATGTAAAATGTTGCACTAATTATATAATGCGTAGCATCCAAGAGTCCTCAGTCACTGTACATGCTGGCATATCATGGTGGGAGCACAGGGTGAAGGAATCATTGCACCGTGTGGTGGCCAGGAAGTGGCGTGCCGGGGGGGGGGGAGGAAGTGGGAGGGGGTAGGTGTGTGTGAAGCATGATAGCACACAGCTACACTTCTCACTAGTTGAAACCAACCTGCACCACATATGACTCTATCGCAAACAAACAAAATAACATGGATAGGAACTAAAGCCAAACCTCCCCTTCAAGAGCACGCCCATAAAGGCTTAACTTCATTCCTTAGGGCTCTGAAGGACAGTAATCTAAACTGTATTGCAGACCACAGCACCCTTTACCTGATTCTTCACATGGACAAGACAGACGTCCTAAGAGTTACACTGACAGCAATTAAAGAGAGAAGGAGGAGAATGGCACCACGTATGTGAGCCAGAAAGGGTACCAGGGACAGAAATCAACCCAGAAGGGGAGACTGACAACAATGAGATTTCCACCCCACTCCCTGATGCCTCATACCCAGAGGCATGGTGAACAGATGGAATTAGGATAATTTTCATCTTCACTTTCAAACTTGAGGTGGTAGGAACTGAGGTGGGCATAAGTGGCACTAGGAAATTTAAAATTGTTCTCTTTGCTGTAAAAGTTCATGTGATGCCTCCAGGAGATCAACCAAGAAAGACGAGATCCAGGCTGAAATGAGTGATGCTCATAACTGTGGTACACACCCCTGCCTCAGACAGCAGGACACTTCCCAGAGCCTGAGAAAGGACACAGGGGTCCAGGACTGCAGTAAGGGAGTGCAGAGCACTTTGAATAGCTGCTTCTAGGCTGGACAATCTATGATGACAATACCCATGTCTAAAAGTGAGCCTCTGACAGGGAAGGACAGGTCCCCGTGGGGACCAGGGTCTGTGGCAAGAAGCATCCACATACATCACAGCCATGTTCAGGGGTGCAGGGAGGGAAGGACTACATCCAGCTTGAGCAGGACAAAGTGTTAGCAGGGCACATGTGCAAACACACAACAGATCTATCAGGCAAGGAAACAAATGGAACCAGACGTGTGAAACCAGAGCCCGTGCTGAGGGAAGACAACACCAAGAGACAACCTCCCTACAGCAACTGCCAGGAGCCTAGGAAGCTAATGAGAATATGAATCCAGCAAAGAAAAATTGGACGTGATAAAAGATGAGGCCAGGATGAAAAGGAGACTAGAGACAGAACTAAGGAAACCAATTACAAAGTGAGAATTAAAATCCCACCATTGCAAATCTCATAAATAATTTAGAAACAGCCAGGAACAGAGAAGACATGAGTGAAAATCAAAGTAATGGCAAGGGAGGAAGTGTGACAACTTCAGAGTTACTCCAAGGAAGGAAGAGGCTGTCTGTGCTAAATTACAATGAAGAGGCTTTGTATAGACCCAGGAAGCCTTTTGTGAACTCTAGAAATGAAATACTTTATAATGGAAGACTTCTAATCTGAAGTTTACTGTGAACTCTGATTTCACCTCTATTAATTTCACAGATGAATGTTCGAGACATAAACAGGGGCTCTGTGGTGTGGTAGGGTATGTGCTTAGATAGGGGAGGACCTGAATTCACTACAATAAAGAGGAAAAAGAAAATAAAAAGAAGATTAATACTAACCATCCCATTGAACTAAATTTAATAAAATTTCTTAAAACAGACATATTAGGTGGGCATGGTAGAGTATGCTACCACACAGGATATGGAGGCAGGTGGATTAAATAGTTCAAGGCTAGCCTCAGCTGCATAGAAAGTATGATGGTAATTCCCATTTGTCATTTGCTAGGCACTAGAGCTGACTGGGAAATGGACATCTGGGCATACCCATGTTGTTTATCAGTTTCCTCATAACTGAAATATTCCATACTAGGTAGAGACTCCTTGAGACTCACTAACTTTTAAAAAGAAGCTTGTTAAGATTCATGAAGTTCCAGTTTGAAGCTTCCATTGTTGGAGTAGTGTTAAGCATTCTAAATGTTAATTAATTGGTCCTGCTTGCTGTCTGTTACTTACATTGACTTTGATTGGTTAAATAAAATGCCAAGGCCTGAGACTGGGCAACGACAAAGAAAGGTGGGACTTCCTGAGATTAGAGCAGGAAGCCTGCCCTTTAGACAGAGAATCAATGCATTCCAGCCAGCAGCAGGAAGAAGGAGGCACACGCCATGAGGTAGATGCAAGAGGATCATTCCAGATGGCCTGGAACATCGGCTAGTGTGGAGAATGGCAGTCCAAGGGGACATATGTATATATAGGGTCATATTTGGGTAATAAAATTAAGATCTAGCTTAGATGGGCCAAGATTGCACAACTCAGGCCAAGGCTTGCAAAATCTATCATGTGTCTATGTGCTCATTTATAATGGCTGCTTAAGAATTAACAGCCACCGAACAAATTAACAATAATATAAATACTGGTTAAATAGTTTAATTAGCCATATTTTTCTACATTCCATCTTGGAGGAAGGTTCATTAAGATATAAGAAGTAAACAACTCACAAGTCTCAGGAAATACCTGAAATGTACCAGATTTACAAGGCTCTTCCTTTCCCAAGGCTTTGATATATATATCCAAGACTGTGGAAAGTAGATTCTCTGACAGGTCAAGACATCTGGATACTGTGCAGAGAGCTGACTTTCATGAGCCCAAGCTATAGTAGGCTTTTGGTTTGGTTGATGCAGCTAACTGCCTTTGTGTTGTATCTGCTCCTCTAAGTAACTCATTACCCATACTCCTATAAGTATGGCCTGATGTCCATGCCTTATCTGGGGTGAATAAGTATTTGTTTATGTCTTCTCAGGAATAATGTCACATGGCAGCATGCAGGAGATTATTTTGCTTAGGTTAATTGAGACGAAAAGTACCACTGACTATGGGTGGAATTATTCCTTGGGCTAGGGTCCCAGACTGAATGAAAAGGAGAGATCAGGTTGAGCATGTCATTCATCCCTCTCGTCATCTTGACTGAGGGTGGGAGGGGACCAGCTGCCTCAAGCTCCTGCTGCTGTGACTTCCCTGCCATGAGAGGCTTGAACTGTGAGACAAAAGGAACTCTTTCTCCTTTCAGCTGCTTTGTCAGGGTATTTCCCCCTACCAACTGGAAAAGTAAGACAGGAAACTCAAGATCTGCCTGAGTTACACAGAGAACCTGTCTTACAAAACAAGCCACGAAGAACTAACTGCCAGTATTATTCCTCAATAGCTCAAATCTGTTATCACTATATGACTAAATGCTCCTGAACTTATGGACATATAATATTAAACTGATAATTTCTGGGTGGTCCCACTCTGGGAATTATCGTTGCTTTTGCTACTTTTCTGTACTGCTTAGTTTGCTGTAAAAACGTACTCTTTTTTTTTTTTTTGTAAGTATAACCTTTATTCTAAGGAGAAGGAAATCCATTCAATGTTCCTGAAATAAGTAAATATTAGAAACTACTACTGATGTAGGAGATGGGAACCAAAGACCATGCCATGCTATGAATGAATTTATGGCAGGTTGCCAATTCAGGAAGACAAGAATCCGCCAAAAAACTTCACTCCAGAAATACAAGCATTATTCACCACAAGGAAACACACTAACATCATAGAACTGAGAGAAAGCAGCTAAACGAGGTAGAAAATTCTTGGCATTCTTTCATTTCAAAATACCAAGTCATAATTGAAGGATATTACCATCATATGCTAATATGAAAATATATTCACTTGTAATATATACACCTTAAAAATCAGCATTTAAATTAACAGAATCAATTAGATTTCTCATGCCTAGATATGGAATAAAGGGGGTATGGACTGTGTCCAGTGAGCTTCAGCTTAGAGTCTGTGTTAGCCCCACATAGTTAGGAAAGAGAGGATTACAAGAGGAATAAGACGTGTGAGTTACGTTAAAATTTCTTCATCAGCAGAGCATGTGGCCACATTTGTAGGAAAAACATACAAATAATAAAAAATACAAGAAAACTTTCAAAGGATTGTAAAACAAATACATAAACATTGGTAATATATATTCAAACAACAGACATCCAGTTAAAAACTACAATAACAGGGAAAAGTACATCTATAATAGCAGAATACACAAATAAAAAGATGGTGAACATGACAGGAATTGCTTAAAAGCCATATGATGAAATGGTGCCATGCTCACAAACAGAAAGACAGACCATGTGCACAGACATGAGTACATGCCACTAGAGAGCTAGGCCTGTGAGTAGCTCAGTAGAGTCCTTGCCTAGCATCATGAAGCCCTGAGTTAGAAGACCAGCACTGCATAACTAGGTGTGGTGATTCCTGCCTGTAACCTCAGTTGGAGGTAGGTGGATGAGCATCCTAGGCTACTGTATTGGTTAATATTGATAGGATCCAGAATCATTTAAAAGATGAATCTCTAGGCATGTCTGGGAGGGGGTTCTAGATTATGTTAATTGAGGTAGGGAGACCCACTGTAAAAGTAGAAGTACATTCCATGTGCTTGGGTCCTTGGCTGAACAGAAAGGAAAAAAGCATTCATCTCTATTTGCCTCCTGACTGTGGATACAATATGATCTGCAGCCATATGCTCCTGATGCTATTTCTTTCCCCTCATGCACTGCACCCTCAAACAATGAGCAGAATAAGCTCTTCCTTCCTTAAATTGCTGTCACAGGTATCTTGGCTCAGTAATGATAAAAGTAATTAATACATAGTCATTAAATATAGCAAGTTCGAGGCCAGCCTTGTATGCATGAGATCCTGTCTAAAAAAATAAATGGCAAATAAAAAGTAAAGCCAGCTCTCCCATAGGTAATCCATAAATTTAATGTCATTATGATAGAGTAAAATTACCATCATTGTTTCCTAGAGGGCAAGCACATTGATTATACGCCTCATCTGGAAGAACAACTAAGCAAAATCAATAAAGAATAACAAGGAAGGCTAGCCCTGGAGATATGGCAATATCCTATAAAGTGTCTACTGAGGTGAAACAGGGTGATACTGACGAGTGAACTGATAGACAAATGGAACAGAACTGAAATATCCACAATGGACATGTTCATCTATAGCAATCTATGTATGGTAAGGAGGTCACTTTAAATCACTGGGAAAATGCTACTAATAACTGGCATGGTGTAACTATGTGCTGTAAGGACAAGGAAAACCAATGCATCTGCTTGTTGCCAATTACATCAAAATTATGTCCACATTGAACAGAAATGCAAATGAGAGGGTAAGTAAAGGACAAGAGAGGGAGGGAGGGAGGAGGGGAAGAGTGAGAAAAAAAGAGACATAAGACATTCATTTAAATACTTAAAGAAAATTGAAATTCCTCTATAGCTTTGAAATTGAGAGATAGCCCACATAACTCTCTACATATCTCTACATAGCCATCCTCTGACCCCCGGGATATGGCATTGCATAGCATTATGTTACAGAACCTAGAGCTACAACTGCATGCAGGGAGCACATGCAAACATGTGCTATATGGACAGTGAACTATTTGCTCATAAGTTCTAAACAAAAACAGAACATGGATGAGGTTTAACTCTCAGCACTCAATAAAATCAAGAAATACACATAAAAGAGCAGTAATTATGGGGGATTGGGATTTTGAGGGAAGGTAAGGAAACAGATTAGAGAGAACAGGGATGACAATTAGAATTCTCAAGAAATACTGAATTACACATGTCGTTGTAATAGTAAATGTTTGATATAATTGTGAGAGCAAACTAGTTGAAAAAGCAAAATGTAAATCCATAAAAGCAAAAGAATGAAACAAGTGAACCTTCTACTGGGCTTAACTGGAGCGTGGTTTTAAAGTGATCTTAAAACTAACCACTTAGCTGTAGACATAAACCACATGAAGATGTTTTGGTCAGTGATACAGCATGACTGGCCCTGACCTTCTGGTTTACCTTTCTGAGCACTGGTCACAGGCAATCAATCACCAACACTCCCGGTTCTGAAGCTCAAACTCAGGGATTGTGTGGCCTAGGTCAACAACACACTATCAACTGAGCTATGCCCCTGGCCTGTACTCTAAAGTTTTTAGTCATTATTTTGAAGTGTACTCCTACCTATTAAAAACAGCTGACTATTGCCCATTCTGGCCTCCCACATCTCAAGTTCTCCTTGTTTTCTGACTACACCAAGAGGTCTCTGACCTATAGCATCCTGGTTTGTGCAAATGACTTCATAGTATCTGGTCAATGATGAAATTAGTTGACATTATGTTTTCTGAATATGCCTCCATTGTACTTCCATTGTTAAGCAACATATGACTACATATTTTTCTAGCATGTGGATCTAAGGATCATAGATGGGCATGTGGTCTCCAGCAGCAGGGAAAAATAGAAAGAAGAGGTTAAGAAAAAAAAAAAACCTAAGAGATGAAGCCAAGAGCAAAAGAGAGACAGACAGACAGAAAAAGAGAAGCCTGGACACAAGGCACATTTGACAATAAAGTGACTATATTTACAGGACAATCATGGCAAGACCATTTTGAAAAGAGGTCACTTTGGTATCTAGAAATGAAATAGTCTGATGTCTCAGGCTGTCTTCACTCATGGGAGAGGGGCAGCAATGGGTTCTGATGATAAGAATGGCCAGGAATGAGTGGTGGTCACAGCAGGCAGCAGAAAGCCAGCTGGGTGCACCATGCTCTTCACTTCCGCACGTTTGAGGTTGTCCATGGTTAACATCTTTTAAAAGATGAGATATGAAGGTCTAGATACCTGTTATGTTCAGTAAAACAACCCATCTGTCAGAACCTCTTACATACTTACAATCTCAAGTCCTCTCAAGCTATAAGGCAAATTAATGACATTATAGAATCCATATGCAATATAATTGTACTGTGGACAAAGTTTTGGTACAAGTACAATTTTGCCAAGTTACTAAAAACATTGTATTAAAAGTTAAAGTAACCATCCAAAGAAGTTTTAAAAGGGAAATAAGGAATTCAGGGTTTGATAATTACACAAAACTACAATGGTAGAATAGAACTCAGTACAGGGTCCCAAATACCTTAAAATAATGGACACTTTCAAATACTACGTCAAATGGAGTTACTCTGAGTAGCATCTATAACCCTATACAGTTACTATCATCAATACAATGAAATGGGTAGGAGCGTGGATGCCAACTCTGCTATACCTCAAAGTTTTCAAGGATATTCTGCCAATCGGTCCATTAAAAAAGCATAGTAATC
Organism: Lophiomys imhausi; assembly: GCA_907164525.1. Taxonomy (NCBI): domain Eukaryota; kingdom Metazoa; phylum Chordata; class Mammalia; order Rodentia; family Muridae; genus Lophiomys; species Lophiomys imhausi. Next base: position 3,154,385 of record CAJQZJ010032551.1, read on the forward strand.
AGATTATGGTAATTACAAAGCCAAAGGCAAAACCATGTTCCTTTTCAAATGCGCTGGTAAATGGAATAATGTAAAAATAAAATACTTGAGTCAAAATACTCAGACAGCCCACAAAGCAACAGGAATTCCATCTTTATTCTCTGAGGATTTGCATTCAAAGACTCAATCAAATTTAAATTCATCACTTATGCAAAGTGGAACAGGAATCTCCCATTAAAATTACCATAACTGCTGGCTTGTTAAAATACTCAAGTGCATTAAATATACCATAGAAAATCCCAATTGTGTTCATTCCAATAATATTTATGTATTAACTCAAGAAACTTATACAATGGCTGTGTGACCAACTCATGTGACACCTCACTGCTTCAGAGGTCTGGTTCTGATTCTTTAGAAACCTGGTTCTGGCCCACAGGAAGGCGTGGGGTGATGGTTAGACCAAAGGACTCAAGTCCCACGCTGCCTCCTCCAAAGGTGTCAGAAATGTGGTTTCGGTTATGGGAGAGTGGAGGTACAGGTCATTTTGAATCTCTGTGGTGTCACTAACAACCTGGTCACCCTATTTTGCAGCTTGGATCCTACATAACTGAATGTCTACCTGAACTTGGTCCCCACAATGAACCAACAGGCAGTTTCCACAGAAGTGTCCTGATTTGGGGGTGCCAGTTTTTCAATTGTCTAAACAAAATAACATATATATTGATGGCAAATTCCCAGCAGTACAAATAAAGGGGCAGTTGTGCTAGTTTATTTGCAACAGACAGAAGCAAACCGGCAAAGATTAGGTGGTAACCAATTTCTGCAACCAGATGTCCTCTTCACATTGACAGCTCCAGCCCTTTGCTCTGCAAAACCCTGAGCACCAAGAAGCCAATTTGCCTAAAGACCTGAATAAAAACCTACATTTTAACTGTGTGCCATCTAAAATAACTATTTTATTTAGAACAGGGGTATAAAAAGCTAGGCCATCCTATTCTGACTTCTCTGCTGCCCACTCAAACTGAACCGGAACCCCCAGGGAAGAATCCAGGAGTGTCTCAGGGCTGCTAGGGGCATTGCTACAGGCATCAGAAGACAGTTTAAATGGAAATAGAGCCTTGTGAGCTCCAGAAGCTCTTGTGTTTTCAAATTAGACACAGAGGAGAAAGGAAGAAAATGGGAGCCAGGCAACAATTATAGAGCACTGGCCAGTTCTGGAGCAGGAATGGGGATTGGTAGGGTTTTGTTTAGTTGTCATTTTGAGAAAGGCTCAGGCTGTTCTCCAATTCTCAATTCTCCTACCTCAGTCATGTTCCACCATGCCCAGATATTAACCCCAGTCTTTATGTCTAAAAGTTTAGGACAGCCTCACTTCCTTTGCAAGGGTACACGCGAATTCAGGTCGAATTAACCATGACATCCTTGACTGCTCAGCAGCTCTGCTTCTCTAACTACTGAAGCTAAACGGTCGCTGTTGGCTGAGCAGCACCGCAGAGCACGCTCACACTCCAAGACTAGAGACAAAGATGCCCAGACTCCAGACACATAAGCCGCTGGTAAGAGATCCACCTGGAGTAACAATTCCTATGGAAAAAGTCAAATGGTGACATCCAGTCTCTGCTCCTACAGGTACAGCACAAAAGGGCACACTGAAGACAGGTGGCTTTGCTCCGATTCGCTAGAGAAGTGGAACCCAGAACAAACTTCTCTGAAGCCTGAATCCCGTGAGGCCAGGGTCCAGAATCTGCTTAGCTGGAGAAGATTCTGGAGTCATAGACTAGTGTGAAACCTTAAATGATCGATTGCCAATGCGGGGGGGCTGAGCCTGGGCTAGCCTCTAAGGAAAAGGTTGCTGAGTGTCAGTCCTTATGAATCCCCACACTTCAGGGGATTTAATCTCTAGCAGTACCCCTGTGTTCTTGTGGCTAAGAGCCCAGGAGAATTATCTGTAGGCTGTGCATGGGGAAGCCTGGTCTTGGTGAAGTGTGGACAGAAGCCCCTGCATTGCAGTCTGCTTTCCAGGATACAGACTTTACCGGCACATCCTCCCATCTAGGGAGAGGGTCCTTCCCAACTTCTGTCTTTCCTAAGGGAGAAGAAAAGTCTAAGAAGCATTTGTAGTGACCGTAGCCCAGGCATGTGACCTACAAGAGACTTAAGTCACCAGATTAAATCGCTTCACCCCGTGGCTTCCACACCAGCAGTATTCCAGGATGATCACATGAGTGTCAGCTGAAAGAGACACAAGGACTTCTCAGGGAAGTCCAAAGAGAAAAGGGGAGGAAAAAGAAAACCAAGGATAACAAGATGGGTTTGGAGCCTCTGGTACCCACAGTGAGAGCCCAGTAAACATAGCTCACACCCGGCCCATACCCTTTATCTCATCATACACCTGAGGTCTGTTTACCTCAGCTCTCATTATCCTGTCCCAATGACATGGATCACAGTGTGGGAAGTCAAAACTACAGCCATAGGGAGAAACCCAGTGTTTGCCAGGACTTTCCAGCAAACACACCCACCCCAATCCCACTTATCTCCCTGTCCCTTCATATCTGCCTTCCACCCTTGCAAAATCCCTTAAAATATAAAATTAAAAAAGGAACAAACAAAAAATCGTCTCACTGTAGAAGCTACATTGTGTTCACAGTGTGTCACATGGTATATACCCTTTTGTCCACATAGCTTCACTTACAAATGTTCATTGCAGTGAGTCATTGGTCTGGTTCAAAGCCTCTGGCTTCTGCTACACCATCAATACTGGATCCTCACCGGGACTCCTTGTGGACATCCTGTTGCTGCCCTGTGTCAAGGAGGTCCTGAAGCTTTGGATCCGCAGGACCAGTCTCTTCATGTGCTCTAGCAGTTCATAGATGGGATACATGTTGGGGTGGGCCAACTCAAAGTTCCGGATCTGGGCCTGAGTAGTAGCTGAGTTGGTCATCCCACCAGCTCTCCTGCACCCACACCACCAGGGCCAGCTCTACAGCGCTGCCCAGGCTAGCTCACCCCATGCCACAGGCAGCAAGAGTCAGGACAAGCTCTTCAGTTCTCATACCCTCTGGCTGGCTTACCCTTGCCCCCACCACCAGAGCCGGCTGTACTGTGGTACCCAGGCAAGCTGTGGAGCTGTTCTCCCAAGTGCCACAGTCAGTTAGGGGTGGGGCCAGCTTGGATGTCAACACGGTCCCAGGCGGCAGCCCAGACCAGGAATATGTGCATGGCTTTTGGTAGTGACATGTGCTGCAGACACCAATACAGACCTTGGCTGCAGCATGGCCACAGACCGAGACAAGTCCCTCAGAGGCAGCCCAGGCTGGCACTTCACCATGGCCTCAGGTGGCAACACAGGCTACTCACTTCAGGCTATACCTCTTTACCCTCATGTCTCCAGTTCTGTCTTTCTCCACAGTGCTCAAACCATTCCACTTCTCTTTCTCACCCATCTCTCCACCACATACTTGCACATCCCAGTGTCTCCCATGGCAGGCAGGCTGCTGGGTGTCTTCTGTCTGTTGACAACTCTTAAAGAGGAGCAGCCTGTACAACTGAGGGCAGGTGAAGCTGTGTTCCAGAACCCCACTATATTTGGGACTTCCTCCCAAAAAGCACAGTGAGGAGAAGGAAGGTTAACTTTTCCTAGAGAAATCTGAGTACCACCCCTTCTGTCATGTGACCAAGATCAACAGCCAGACCAATGTACACTGTGACACGAACCCTTGAAATGATGAGGTGAGAATGGTCTTATCCCCTTGTACTCTTCTTCCTCCAAACTCCACCAAACACAGGACACAAACATCAAACTGAGTATAAAGAGAGAGCGAGGAAGAGAAGGAGGGAGGGAGGGAGGGAGAGAGAGGGAGGGAGGAGAAGAGGCAATTTACAAATATCTGACCAATACTCTTCAAAACTGCCATGGTCATGAGAATAAACAGAGACACAATGATGGAGTATAATGAAAGTCTTAGATACATTTCACAGCACCGTGCGTGACATTTGCATGACAGAAACAGCTCAGGAGGAAAAGGTTGTCTGGGCTCACAGTTTTGGAGTGGTTTAGTGTATCCTGGTGAGCTCAGGTCTTGGAGGAGAGAGAGGGAGTGCACTGTGGAGACTCCTGGCGGGGAGGGCCAGGAAGCAGGCCAGAACTAGGGCTGGATATGGCACCTGCCCCTTGAAACTTACTTCTCCTAGACAGGCCCCAGTTCCCAGACGCCATAACTTTCAAAATAGTGCCAACAGCTAGGGACCAGGTGTCCAGTTCATGAGTCTCTGCAGTCATATCAGATTCATCTCCTAACATGTGGCATCCCAGATGAGATCTGGGCATACACTTAAGAAATGTGAGTAAACATTGGGCTTGGGTTAACAATACCGAATCAGCACTGGCTCCTTAACTCTCATAAATGCACTGCCCAGATCCAAGACATCACAGGACATTCCTTAGACAGCCACCTCAGTCTTCCATAAATGTGAAACTGTCTTAAAAGATGAAGTTCATTTTAGAGAGTCCAAACAGCAACCATGAAGCATAAATATCTCCTACAGCCACACTCTACCTCCCTGTAAGCTGCTTTTACAGATATGGATACTGGCTGTTCAGCTCTCCAGGGCTGGCACAAGCAGTGTACAAGACCTACATGGTGCCATCCCTGAATCAAATTAATTTACGCAGGAGATGAGTCTCAGTCAGAATGAATGGGTTTAATGTAATGTTTACCTGCCTGATGTAGTAAGAGAAAGTGTTAGAGCAACCATGGTTTTCGGCAACACCAAAGGGGGGGGTTGCTTCTCAGTTTGCAACAGGGGCATGCTGATCACTAGCTGGACTCTACCTTCTGAGCAGCAGTCCCTCGGAGCATTGCAGGTTGGGCATTTCATCACTCTGAGAACAATCCATAGCCAGAGGGTTCCCAGGTGGCTTCTAGACATGAATGTGCAGTGCTAACACTGGCATACCCACACCCATCAGTGACATCATGGTGTTAACATATCAAGAAGACAAGCTGAGCAGCTGGGCTAAGTTACTCACCTGTGAAAGTGCCATCTTCTCATGGTGGCAGAACCACCCAAGGCCAGAAATAAAGTAGTCACATTTTTAAGTTCCTGCTAGTCCAGGGGTCTTGGGGATGGGAATCGGTACCCCATAGACCAAAAATCAGTGTTCACGCTCATCACACCTGCAGTACTGATTCCCCTGAGCTGTAGAGGTGGACAGCAGGGTGTCTAAGGAGAGGGTGTGGCCCCAAAACGTAACTGTACTTTCACTAAGCAATTCTAACACTGTCAGCAATCACCTCTGCAAGGACTGGGTGAGGATAAATAGCTCAGTGGCACTAAAGCACAAATAACACATGTCAATAACTTATACAACCAATGTGATAAGCAAGTGCTTGTTGGGATGAAACTACTAGTAACCCAAAGAAGAGGCACCTTACTAAAATATTTATCAGTGCTAGGCTCATACAAAGGTAAGAGAAACCTGCTGTCCTGAGAAAACAAGTGGTGTGGAGCATTTTGGAAATACTTAAGACAACATGCTGAGTTCCCCAAAGAAGGCGCCTGAGAACCTTGTTATTGCTTGGTTCTTGGCAGTATTGCTTCTTAGCAATATTATTTACTGATTTGTTTGTTGGTTTTTGAGACAAGGTTTTATATAACCCAAGGCAGCATGAGGCTCTCTATGATCCTGATCCTGAACCTCTGATTCTTTCACTTCCATCTCCCAAGAGTTGGGATTATGAGTGTCTGCCACCATGCCCATCAAGGCACTATCAGGTACTAACCACAGCACCACAGGCTGAAAGGGGACTTAGAAGAGCCTCTTCCTGTCCTGAGAAAAACAAGTGAAAAGAAACCGGAAATCCCAAGCCTGGTGTGGTGGCTCACACCTGCAATCCCAGCTCTGAGAGGCTGAGGAAGGAGGAGCCATGGCAGTGTGGCTATACAGCAAATCCCATGTCAGTCTGGATTACTGTATGAGACTCTGGGGGGCGGGGGGAGTGGGGAGGGAGAAGGAAAAGGAGAGAAGGGAAGGGAACTAGTAGCCCAGGAAATTCCAAAAGGAACAAAAATTTGAAGCACAAAATTATGAAATAGTAACTACAATGCAACCCAGAGGCCATAACTTTATATGGAAATACTGGATTTAAGATGTGAAACCTAAGGTTCCTTACCCAGCACTGTAGTATATGTTGCTTACTTACAGGTTCTAATGGAAGTTCAGTGTTGAATAGTCTTTAAATATGAAAAAAAGAATGGATCCTTATTTGGTGAAAGTCTACAGATAGAGTTTGGGGTTTTGTTGTTGCTCTTTTGTATTCCCTGGCAATCAACTGGGTGGCTCTTCTAAGTCCCCTTTCAGCCTGTGGTGCTGTGGTTAGTACCTGATAGTGCCTTGATGGGCATGGTGGCAGACACTCATAATCCCAACTCTTGGGAGATGGAAGTGAAAGAATCAGAGGTTCAGGATCATGATCATAGAGAGCCTCATGCTGCCTTGGGTTATATAAAACCTTGTCTCAAAAACCAACAAACAAATCAGTAAATAATATTGCTAAGAAGCAATACTGCCAAGAACCAAGCAATAACAAGGTTCTCAGGCGCCTTCTTTGGGGAACTCAGCATGTTGTCTTAAGTATTTCCAAAATGCTCCACACCACAGTTCACTGCTAGGTTCTGGGGGAAGGGCCAACAATGTTCCTTTCAGACAATTACCACTGATGAAGCAGTGACATCCTAACGAGACCCACCAGGACATGAAGAGTGACGTCAGTAAATGGTTGTTCATGCCATCTTGGGAAACCAGGAAGAGGCCAGGGGAATGGCCACAGCCTGGCTCCACAACCTGCCTCCAGCAGAATTGAAAGCAACATCAAAAGCCATGATAAAAGCAGATCTCACTGAAGCCAAGAGTAGAACTCTGGTTACTGGGGTTGGAGAAGGTGGGAAGGGGTGGAGGTGAGGCTATAGAGAGGGAGGTTGAATAATGGCACAGAAAGACCCTGGAACAGGACAAGTGACTCCTATTCTCTAGCACAGTAGGAAAACCTCAGTGACAACAATTGCATACTTAAAATAGCTAACAGCAAGGATGCTGAATGTTCAATACAAAGACATGAATGCTTAAGGTAATATATATGCCGCTTACCCTATATGACATTACAAATGGCACACATTATTGAAATGATACTCTGCCATACAGATATGCACAACTATAATGTTTTCATTAATTAAATAAATCATGATAAAAATTGTAGAAGACATGAATAAGTTAGTGCACAAATAATTAAGAGAACAGATGACTCGTAATCTAAATTAAATAACAATTATCCACACAGTTTCTCTTAAGCCTCTATGAGAGTGTGTGCAACTCCTGAGATCTGAGCCCAGAAAGGATGGATCTGTGAAGGGCCAGTGAGGGGACTTACAAGAGAATCCTTAGTCCCAGATGAAGGAAAGAGTGACCACTGTCAACCTAGCCCTGTGCTGACGGCAGCCTGGACAGCTATCTGGAGGCACAGCACAGAGAACCACTTCCCCAAAGATCATATCCTACCCCTGATGAAAAATACCTACAGTTCCATCCAGGACACCTGGTCTTGAGGGGAAAATGGACAACTATATGCATTAAAATGCATTAATATTAAAATTCAATGACCTAACTCTCTTCAGTACAACACCCTTATGTCCTGGTTTGCATTTATTTTCAGCATTAAGTTATTCTTGTGGCTTTATATGGTTTCTCTTACTTCCCAAGGGAAAATTAAAATTATTACTTTTCAAAGGTAATCCTGCATTGTGAGTTGAACTCTGTCTTCTTTGACGTTCATATGCTGGCAACCCCCAAGACCTCAACTGTGGCCTTATTTAAACACAAGACCACTGCAGCCAGTATCCATTAAGATGAGACTGTACTAGCATAGAAGTATCCAATCCAATGTAACTGTGCCCTTGTGCAAAAAAGGAGATTTGAACAAAGAGATAGGCACACAGAGAGGATGCCATGCCGCCAGAAAGGTAGGTAGCAGATTGATGCATCTATGAACCAAAGAAGAAATGTTTGCCAGCAGACCACCAAAGCTTGTAGAGTCCTGGGAAAAGTGCTTCCCCAGGGCTGTTAGAAGGGAGCAACTTTACCCACACCATCATCTCATGCCTTAGCCTCCAGAGTATTGAGATACAGTCTATGGTACACTGCAACAACTTTCTTTGAACAGAGTCACCCAGAAAACAAGCACAGAGGACTCAGGTCAGGTTGTGGTTGTCCCACATTATGGTGACCATTACAAGCACATTACAAGCAGCTCCAGACTTTTGCTAGAAACCAGGTGACTGTCACCAGCAGGACTGGAGACGGGCCTGGCTCCCTGGAGACAGAACACTTTACCCCAATGTATAGCAGTGTTTTCCAAGACAGCCATTCATTCAGTCATAGCAGTTTCTCTTCTCACACACATCAATTCTGAGGGGGCATGTCTTCACAGTTTGAAGATCTTAAGGGCTAGGATGAAATGGTTTCTGCTATCATGTGAAACATTTGAGCAAAATATTAAATATTAAAGTAAGACATTATGTTGAATATCATCTGAGGGTATTAAAAGACTTTAAAGTTGAAATCTAAAAGGAGCCTTTTGTAGAACATTAGAAGAGGCTTGTCTTCCTGTTACGCAGGAAGGTCTAACTCCTTCCGCCGTGCATGTGTGCCAGCCTTTGTGGCTTGCTTGAACAAGAGAGTGTGCTAGAGGTGACACTCAAACAGAAAGATGAGTCATGGGATTCCATGCAGCTTTGGCCCAAGCTCACCCCACGCTTGTTATATGCCACACAGCAAACATGCATGACACCAGGAAGTGGACAGCTCAAACAGCCACATGGGATGGCCACATAGAGAAGGAAAGCTTGTGGGGCAGCGGCTTCCTCCTTGGCAGCCTCTGTTTTGCTACACTGTGTGAGAAGAACAACAGTGTGTCTCACCTTTCAGCCACTGCAACAAAGTGCCTAAGAAACCTATTTGTATTAAACTAGCTCACAGTTTCAGTCCAGGCTCACTAGGCTCCATTTTTTTCCTGGGCTTGTGGCAAGAGTACTGATTAGAGAAGAGCTGCTCAAGTCATACAGTCAGGAAAGAGAGAGAGGGAGACTACAGGACCAAATGTACCCTTCAAGGACACATATTAGTGACCGCCCTTCTCCAAATAGACTCCAATTCCCATAGTGTCTATCCCTTCCCTATAGCTCATTAAGCTATAAATCCATCAAGGGGAGGTCAGATCCTGTATGACCCAATCACATTCCAATGCCCCACCTTTAAACTCTGTTGGACCAAACCTTCAACACATGTGTTTCTGAGTAACATTTAAGATCCAATCCATAACAAGAATTTTCTTGAGCATACAGCCCCAGGAGACATGCCATGAAGAACCAAGAAACTTGACCAAGAGTCAGAATCATGACCCCAAACATATGGCCCCAGTCCAAACGTCCCAGCCATCTGTGGGAATTGCAGTCACAAGTAAAATGTTTCTTCTGTGTCCTTCTTAAATTCCTTCGTGATGAACATAATAAAAATGTGGATGTTCCATGTTACTACATTTCAGGGTGGCTTACATCTACAAGAGAAAACTAAAGCTCAGCTCTCTGTCAGTGAAATATGTTTTCATCTCAGACTTTTTAACAGAGTTAGGCAGGTTTATCCAGGGGCTGCAGTGCAATTGAAATTCCATTAGAGATGCTTTTTAACAATCAAGTGGGATTAATATAGCTTCTCGCTACAAAGGACTGCAGGAACTTTGCCAAACCACATCTTACACAGTGCTGCTACCCAGCAAAAAGGCATCTCGTGCTTGTTCTCCTAACAGCTGACCAAGGAATGTGGCAAGGACAGGGAGCCAGAATACACTCCTGCAATGCTCAAAGACCAAGCAGGACTCCATTCCAAAGTCAGAGTCTCTAAACAGAAATGAGCTTTTGGGATATGGATGGGATTCGTGGTTTTGATCAAGTAGGCACTGAAGATGCTGCCGAACAATGTTGCTCAAGACCCTGGAAACATGGGGCTCTTTGACTTAGTAGGGATATCAGTTACCTGTTGCAGCCAGAGGCAGCACTTGCATCTCAGGTGTTCTTGCTACAGCCAATGTTTACCTACCTTGCTGTCAGCTGAGACAAAACATCCTACACACAACCTGAGAGCTGTCTCCTGTTTTCTCTCAGCTGGTTCAATACAAGTAAGGATGGTGACCTGAATCCAACCATACTACAGGCTTACCATTGTCCCAAATATGGGAAACTACTGTCCCATGGAAGCCTTGTTTCAAACCTAGGTCATTATCATTTCAGCAGGACAGGAAGCAGCACTGCTTGAGACCTCAGAGCTGGCCTCCTGGTATGTGAGTCCAAACTAGTTTGACCAGGTGTTAACACATGCAAGGAAAGGACTGGGCGAAGCCAACCTGTGCCCCGACCCTTACCAAAAAAAAAAAAAAAAAAAAGAAAAAAAACAAACAAAAAAAGCCAAGGCCATTCCATCTATGCTGGACACATGCCCCCAACTTTGCTCAGGCTCACTTTGCTCCAGCAAGCACAAGGCTTTTGCCATCGATCCCTTCCCTCGAGAAATCCTGCAGTACACTCAGATCTGCCAGGTCTGTGGTTGCCTGCTTGCTTGTTTATTGCCAATGAAGTTTTATTTTCAGTTATCTTGTTGTTAAGGAAAAAAATTAATTTTATGTATAGCAAGGAAAATTAATTTGAGACTGAATTTCTTGCAGACTTCAAAGAAAAGCATTACACAGCTGTTAAGACCAGATCACAGATCCCCATTGATAGACTCGGATGATTATGCAAATACCAATTCAAAGTATAAAGCTTGGAGTACTGTGGGGAGGGTAAATCCATTTCCATTTAAAATAAAATCAGGACACTGATAGGCCTCTCTGCAGATGTGTTTGGGAGCACAGTGACCTGCATGCCTATGACTCTCAAAACCCTGCTGAAGCTGGGAAAAAAAGCTGACTTGGGTAAAACGCTTTCTTCTCCCACACACCTGCCCTGCTGCGGGGCTCATTACAGGGAGACTCTATTAATTTCCATAGGCATCCGGTGTTATGGTCTGAACCTGAAGTGTCTCCTCCAGGCTCATAGTTTGAAAGCTTGGTTCCCTAACTGGTTGTGGTATTTTGGGGGGGTTCTGGAGACATTGGGAGGTGGGGCCTGGCTGGAGAAAACAGGTCACTGGGAGTGAGTTCTTGGGAGTCTGTTATTCCTGGTGCCTTTTTACTTCTCTCTTTGCTTCCTGATCCCCTGCAAAGTGAGCAGCTCCGCTCCACCTCATACTCTCTGCCACCATGACATTCTGCCTGATTGATCACAGACAGAACCCTCTGAAACCATGAGCCAACCATAAACCTTTCCCCCCTTAAGTTGTTTTTGGCAGGTGTTTGTCCGAGTGACAAGGAAACAGCTAATACAGACAGAGGCACAGACTAGCTGTAATTGTTGGAGCATGAGGTCAAAAGAGACAGTGTTCACATTTCCTGTGACTAGATGCTCAGTGTTGAGTTCAACCCCAGAGACTAATAATGGTCAACATCATTGAAGAGTTAACCACACACCATGTCTGCCTGAGCTTCCTGCATATACTAAGTCAATCAGCTTTTATAACTGCTCATGATGTTCTGTCTCCTGTTACCAATGAGAAACTAAACAACAGAGAGAGAGAGAGATGATCCCAAAGTGATCAGGCATAGAGAAGGAATCTCAACCCAACAACTCCACAACCTGCGCTGTTAAATAGTACATACACGGTGACATTTCATAATGGTGTTGGCTTTAATAAAACTATAAAATGCAACCTCCATGGGAGGCATTTTCCTTATCTGCCCAATGAGAATCACCACGTCACTTTTCTTGCAAAGATTCCTTGAGGTTGGGTGTGCTTGTATATGTGTGTCTGTGTGAGCAGTCCTTCATCTGTGTCCATAGAAGACTGGTTCCAGGACATCCACCTGCCAAGAGCACCAAAACCCAGGAATGCTCAAGTTTCCTAAACAAAATTGTGTTATTAATTTCATAGAACTTACCTACGTATTCCTATATATTCTGTACCATTTCTAGATGATGTAATACAATGTAAATGCTATATAAATAGTTCTATTAGTCTGTCTATAGGATAAGAACATGGAAAAAGTCTTGTTCAATATAGACAATTTTTTTTCTTGGAATATTTTCTACCTGTGGCTGACTGAATCCATGAAGGTAGAAGGCACAGAGTGTAGAGCTTTCTGTATATGTTAATATGCAATCTACTATATATAGTAATAACTATTATATACATATATTTGAACTATATAGGTATATTATATATAAATAGCATGGTGCATATAATATATATATATATTATATATATATATTACACACACACCCACACACACACAGTTCCTGCATGGAGGAGGTGCTGCAGGATTAAGCACCACCACAAACCCATAGCAAGGACACATCACTGATGTCTATGGCCATGTTGGCATCAAAGCCATCAGCAGAGAGTAAAGAAGAAGTTCCACTGTTCTGTTGGCCCTACACACTGAACAGGAGGGTGGTCATGGGATGGGACAGGACTTGGAGACAAGGACAAGACACCAGGCAGGTATGGACCACTCCACATGGCAGGGCAGTTCTTTTGGAGGACAGAGCATAGGAAGTTGCCCCAGAGGCAGGAGAGGCACCACAGCTATTTCTTCATTTTGATTCACAGGCCCCGAGTCTCTCCATCGACCTGGGCCATCTGTGCCTTAGATAAACACTGTCTTCATTACTTCTCTTTTGCTATGATAAAACAGTGTCCAAAAGCAACTTGGGAGGAAATGATTTATTTTATTTATACTTCCAAGTCAGGACGGGAACTCAAACAGGGCAGGAACCTGAAGGCAAAAGCTGATGCAGAGGGCATGGAAGGGTGCTCCTCCTCAAGACTTGCTCCTCATGACTTATTCAGTCTGATTTCTTATATAACCCAGGACCAGCAGCTCAAGGCCCTGTGCTATTAATAATTAAGAACATGCTCTATAGTTTGGTCTATAGCTTGATCTTATGGAGGCATTTTCTCAATTGAGGTTCCCTCTTCACAGATGACCACAGCTGTGTCAAGATGACATAAATTAGCCAACACAGACGCTAACTCAAAGTCTGGCTGAGCATCTGCGTTGGCCTTCTTTCTCAATATCAGTTCAACACCCAGACAGAGGGACAGAAGCCAACTGTCAACTGGATTTCTTTTAATTAGAAAAAAAGCTACATTCCTCTCTTTACTGATAAAGCAAGCTATTTTAAGATACCATTTTCCAAATAAAACAACAGAAGAAGGCATAAAAATAGGTCTAAATTTAGGTCTTAATACAAATGGTTGATTCCCAACAAACAGTACGTTGTTTCAGTTTTCAACTGATCTATCTGGGCCTTCGAGCCTATACCTGGCCCAGTACTCTGCATTTTGGGGTCACAGAACACTAGAAATCAATCAGTCTTCCCATGTGTTTCCATTCCTCAGGTGATCTGCCACCCTCAGAAACAGGAACACACCTACTCTTAATTGATAAGCTATGGAGAGTCCATTCCCTGAAGAGACTTCTATATCTTGGAGCTGCACTTCAAGTTCAGCCCAATAATGTTTGTCTGCCCTGCCACAGAAGGGGCCTTAGTTGCTGCCCAACAGGCTGGCACAACCATGCAACTCTAATGTCAACTGCAAGAGGCCAGAAAGGGTCAAAGTCTGGGAACCATACCTTCTTAGAGAGTTTTGTCATGAAGGAAAAAAGAAATCCAGACAGAAGAATTAGAATAGGTTTCAAGACTAGGGATACAGAGAAGGAAGAAGCAAACAGCTTTTCATGGGGATTGACAGTGGAGATGTGAGAGCCTACAGGAGAAGCCATGTTTTTCTAGGACAGTCTGAAGCTTTGAGGTACAGACAAGAGCTTTGACATGACATGACAGGAAGAGAATCCACACAGGGGGACACTCAGCCCTTCCTCTGCTATCTGTCACAATAACATTTCAATCAGTAGATCTGAACTAAATACAGATCTAATTTACCAAATAATGTTTTAATGACAATGGCAGTGGCACCCAGCAGCGCTCCAATTTATGCATAACTGCAAGATAAATTACATCTTTTGACTTGCAGAAAAAGATGTCTAATTAGGGAGGTTTTGAAATATAAAGAATCATCTCTGTAAGGCATGCAATTTTGTTGCTATGAAATCACTCATTAATATATGAAATGCTCTGCTTAATAGACTGCTGCATGAGATGTGGTCCCAGTGGCACCTTAAAATGGAGTATGACAGCAAGGCACTTCAGGGGGACCTAATGCAAGGTCCGTTGGCTTCCCATCATCTTCAGGTGGAGTTACAGACTGATTGCTTTTGCCACAAAGCATTATATTTGATCAAATTCTGGTTTTCTAGCTAGCTCAGATTATGGTTAGGATGAGGATAAGATATTTAGGAGTTTTAAAAAGCCCTGGTGTTTAACAAAGCTTCCTTAAGGGTTGTTTCTGAAATGCTACAATCTAAAACCACTTTGAAGAATTCTGGCCATCAGATGTATCCAGAGGAAGAGAGCAAATAAGCAGAATTCTGCAACTTTGCACAAAATAAAGGCAAAACTGGGACAGGGGTGGTGAGGCATCTATATGACTGACCCAAGGAAAATGGCAGCTGGTTCTTGCTAACTGCGCCCTGGTTGGGTAGGAAGTTAGATTTGAGGGACCCAAGAACACTGAGATGTATCTTGGTAGCTCTGTCAACCAACAGTCAAAATGTCCCTCTGTGTTGCAGCATGCCTAAAGCTGCAGTTAGGGCTTTCCTCCTACATCAGAAAAAGTGCTCCAGGGCACTTTTCCAGTTGTGGTGCATGTACACTAGCAAAAGTGTCCATGACCTAAAGAGACTCTGGGTTCATCATAACATATCATTTGTAGTGTAATTTTGGCCCTCAAGAGGATCATGGAAAGAAATACCCTAAAGCAGAAAGCTAGCCCACACTGATTAAGGGTTAGGAATTAAGGAATATACTATACAGCTCATAAATATTCATAATTAACTCCTCCCAAAACCAGAATATAGGACCCAATGGGGTGTTAATCATCCTCCTTCTGGACCACTCACTGCAGTCCCCCTAAAAGACGTTGCTTTACTAAATAAACTTCTGTTTAAATGCCACTGTCTCTGCCTCACAGAAAAATTCTTTCTAGGATGGAAGAGAAACCTTCATCCATTAGCAAAATGAACCAGAACCAAAGCCAACTAGCTTACCTCATTTTGTGGAGCATTGCAGGGTGAGGGATCTTATCTCATTGGGTCCTGCAGAATGAACAGGAGTTTGACAAGTGGACCAACTCCAAGAAGAGGTAAACACAGGCACCACACAGAAGCCCTGAGATGAAATGCCACACAGAGGGTGTGGCAGGCTGGTCAGGTACCAGATGACAGACACAGAGACGAACAGGAGGACACTGAACAGGGTACAAAGACATCTAGAAGGCAGTGCTAAGAAAGGAGGGGTGTGGTGGGATAGTGGTGGGCAGAATGCTAGTGGGGGGACTTCAGAAGGACAGTACAGTATTTTCTGATTACGTGAGTTAGCAGCATCCTTGGGAAAGTTGATTCATTAACTGGAAGGAGAATTAAAAAAATTAGGCAGGAGGGATGGTGAAGAGGGAAGATGACCTTCAGCAAGAAGAGGTTTGCAGGTTTTGATGATTTTTTAGTGTGACTTTTAGAAAAAGCACTTGTTATCCTGGGAACCCACCAGGACCTTTCAAAACATTCTCCAAACATTCCCCATATTTGTGATTGCAAATGTTGCTAATGCATTAAAGAAAAAAAAAAACAGTGAAGATCTGGCAATCTGGCTGAGGAGAGGTATGCATGAGAAATATTTTGGGTTCCATTTCCAGAACCTGGAACAAAACAAACTGGTTGGGCAGACTGCTCAGGGGGCAAATGCCTGTTGTGCAAGCCTGATGACCCAAGTTTGGTCCTCAGGATCCATGTTAAAATCCATGGCCAGATGTAGCAGCTCACATCTGCAACCCCAACATGCCCAAGGCAAAAAGAGAGGTAGAAAAAAAAATCAGCCAGAAGCTTGTGGGTCAGCTAGCCTGAACCATGCAACTCAGCAGCAGAAAGGACACTGTTCCAACAAGGTGGAAGGAGAGAACCACCTCCCCAAGTTGTGTTGTGACCCACCACATAAAACAGATAAAATTAAAAAGCTTTAAAAAGCGCCCAGAACTGGGATCTGCTTATAGGAAATGGGCGTGCACAGTTAACTGTGTATTCACCCTGCTTTTGTTTCTACTTTCTTTTCCTTGTGAATTTAATGCTTCACTTACTAATGATTCATGAAGGCCAGACACCATAGAAAGAGGGAGTCACGGGACATTATCAATCCAGCCAGAACCAACCTCCATGACACAGGGATTGCACTCCATCCAGAGGCCTGGGCAGAGAAGAACTCTGAAATCCTCTGAGGAGAAGTCGAGAAGTCAAGGCACTCGTGGGGTCAACTCATCACACTTTTCCGAGCTTTCCTCAGAGGGGCAGCTAAAGCCTAGAACCCCTAATTTCTCCCTCACTCACTGTGGTGCATTCCTCTAGTGGTTTATTTCATTGTTCACTCCTTCACTTGTATTTCTGCTCCTTTCTGGGTTCATTCTTCTACTGTGAAGTCAGTTACGCATCTGTAGCACATCCAGTGCAGGGATGGAGAAACAGTGTTCTCCTCACAGCTCAGTCGTGGAGACAGGGACCTCAGGAGGTTGATGAGCATTACACGGCTCAGGATGCAGGTACCACAGACACACTGAACCAGAACCAGCCTGTATCAAACCCAGTCCAGCAGGGATGGAAAAGTCTCCGCCGGATCTGCAAATGCAATTCCATCCACAATACACCATACATACTCACATATTCTTATGTAACTAGATTTGAGTACTATGGAGGAAACAAGCAGGTTGTGTGGGCAGGAGTTGATAAGGACCATTAATGGAGGGGATGGCAGAACTTAGGACCTGGAGCCCCTATGACAGGAGGGAAGCCCATTCCAAGCATGAATAGAAATCTCAGACATTCCCAGAAACTGCTAAGAGGCCACAGCCAGAACGCAGGACAGTATCTGAAAAGTAAGAAGCTTGGCAAGACCCACAGGCCAAGGGCAATGCTTTCACTTTCTTCCTACATGAGACAAGACAACACGCTGACTGGGTCTTATTTGTGTCTTTATTGAAGCTCACTTGGGCCCTTACTCCCACAAAGGGGTTTGCTACAATTAATAGGCCAGCCCATGCTCCTAATGCTGCAACAGATTCTAGCCCTCTGACAGGGCTCACACAGAGCAGAAGTTGCCCAGATCCTGGCTTCCGCTTAGATTAGGAGATGGTGAGTAGAATCACTGAGGTACCGTGACGATGGAGATGATGGAAGAACTGGGGGATCTTACATGTGCTTGTCAGGTGAGGCAAAGGCCCTGCTGTGTATCCCATGTCTTTGGGTTACATTATCTGTACAGCCCCAGGGCATGCTTTCCACTTATAGAATTGCTAATTAGGGGATCTCTATCCAGCTTGTGTCAATGTTTACCAACTGCTTCCTCGGGATGGACCCTGGCATCTTCTGCATCCTATGAACCTTTGGGATGAGGTCTTATTCCCAGCACATGCCTTCCTTCCAGATCAAATCCTACAATAGAGATTCAGAATTAAACTGTGAATTAGCTTACAGTTGGTTACACCCTTCCAAGTTCTCCCCATGGGGGTTGTTCCATTTATAGCCCTGTTAGCAAAGCATGATTCTCTGTCTCTATGGCCTCATGAAAAGACTATGTTATCTAGCTTGCGGGGGATTTGCCCAAACTTACAGATAAAGGTAAAATTTGTTATTTCCATGTTGTCCCTGAAATGTCTGTTCCCCTAGGAAGTCAAGTGTTCACATGGATAAGGTCTCTGTCCCCGTGACCTGTGTCTATGTTCACTTTTGTTTTGGAATTTGCGGTCTTTTTCTAATACATTTCTAGGAAGTATGAACTGTTTGTGATCTGACTTAAAAATATTTTTCCCAGGTTATTATGCTTTTGAAAAAAAATGTTTTATTTATTTGTTTAGCCAGGCAAAAGTTGTTTTTACTTTGATGTAATCACATTTATTAAAATTGTATAGCTGTAAAGAATGCTATGTGCGTGGGAGTGGGGGAAGCTCTTGGGTCCAGTTTAGAAAGATCTCCAAATGAAACACCAACAGGAAAAGGCAAGGCATAGTTAACTCCTTCTTCACTAAGCCAAGAGAATGATGGGATATTTGCTCTTCCTTTTCTATGTTTTCAGAAAAGGAATGGCCATGGACAATTTTACATGTCAACTTGGGCAGCCTATGGCATGCAACTACTCGGTCATAGATTCATCTAAATGTAGTCATGGTGATATTCTTTAGACTTGAATAATATCTACAGTAAGATTATATAGAGCAGATCTTGCCCTAGAATCTGTGCGGCCTTCCTCCAATAAGTTGGAGGCTGTCAGAGCATAGACTGGGGTTTCCCAGAGTACAAACAATTCCTTTATAGATTATAGCTTGGGGGAAAAACAACAACAACAACAACCAAACAAAAACATCTGAGTCTCAGCCTACTGCCTGTGGAACTCAGACTCCAGACTGCTTTTTGAGCCTGTGTCTGTAGCCTGCAGCTTGCTTTACACATTTCACACCGGCCACAAAGCTGTCCCTTCTGCTTTCTGTCTGCTTTTGTCTCTGCCTGTCCTCCCTTGGTGATTCTGTGCTTTAGAGAACCATGGGTAGCTGGGGAATCTTACTATTTCCCCATAAAGAAATGAATAAAGTAATTAGGTATGAGGGGGATAGAGCTGCAGCAGCAGAAGTAGGAATTCTCTATTTAAGCGTTTCTGATTCCAGGAATCAAACCCAGGGCCTCAGGCAAGCTCAGTACACACTCAGTCACTGAACCAAACCTCCAGCTCCATACTTAGAAATGCTAAACCATGTAACCACCTACCCAAGATAGAAAGAGAAATTGGGGCAAAAATAACTTTCAGGTATAAAATAAATTCTATGTAGAGTAAGAAGTGAAAGTTACATATTTTCTCTGAGAAATCATTCAAGTTATTAAGATGAATTCCTTGGAGGGGGGGAGAACACTGGCTTTGTTTGTTGCTTGTTGACAGGAGCAAACCCAGTCCCCCACACATGCTAGCCAAGTACCCTACTATGACTGTACCCCAGCCCTGAAAATAAACATATGGTAGCTCTGTATCATATTTAAAATATATAGGATACTCAATAATCCTGGCTTCTCCTAAAGACATGTTTGCTACAAGCCAAGCAAACATACTGTGTCTATGTGGATTTTTCACAGGGCTACTGCTGGCCTGAGAGACTCCAGAAATTGGGGGTCACTTGCTTAGGAACTGCAAGGATTTGGGGCTGTCCAAGGTTTTTTGAGTGAGGGTGTCACTATGTAGTCCCACCTGCCTGCAATTGCTATGTAGACCAGGCTGGCACTGAACTCACAGAGATCCACCTGCCTCTACCTTCTGAGAGCCAAGAGCAAAGATATGTGTCACCATGTCTATAAACTGACCCCTTTAAAGCCAACTTTAAGTGGCTAACAAAAACCAAGAGCAAACCATATGGAATGCTTCACCCTGGAGGTACAAACCATTTTCCAGAAGCCTCATCCTGCTACTCTATACAAGCCAGTCTGTCTGTAGTGATATCCCTGCCTGTTAGAAAGGGTGTGGGCATCAGCTCACACTCTGGCTTACTTTCAGCAGAAGGGTTTTGACAGACGGTCCACTGCACCGTCCTGCAGTGACTGCCTGTAGCTTATGACACTTGGCTCTCAGGCCTGCACAGATGACTGCTGAGCTGTACAAGCCCTGAGGAGTTACTGCCTCAGTCAACATGGCTAGTCCACCAGAGGTGGACAGCAGAGGTTCTTCTGATGAGCTGAGAATTCTGAGCCCACAGGAGTATACACAGTGCCCATATGGATAGCCTATTCCCAAGTGACCACACACAATGTCCACAGGGCAGCCTGGTGCTTGCGGATAATGGGGTCCACAGGAAGCCATGTGATAAAATGATAATCTGTCTACTAAAAACACACTGGAAAGAAACTATATGAGTGGCCTCCCAGAGCCATGGAGGTCACAGGGAGAGGAGTGTGATCAGTTAAACATAGAGACACCCTCTGTCTTAGTTTGCTGTCTATTGCCGTGATAAACACCATGCCAAAAGCAACTTGAAGAGGAATGGGTTATTTCAGCTTACAACCCCAAAGTCATAGTTCATCACCGAGAGCGGTCAGGGCAGGAAGTGAAGCAGGGCCACAGAGGAATGCTACTTACTGGCTTGATCCGCCTGCTTTGTTATACAGCTCAGTACCACCTATCCAGAGGTACAACTGCCCAAAGTGAGCTTGCCACATCAATAATTAATTCAGAAAATGCAACAAATAATTAAAGTATAGAAGAGAATTCCCCTCCTCCACCAGACTTGAGTATAGATCAACCTGATGGAGGTGATTTCTCGGTTGAGATTCCTTTTTTTTTTTTTTTGGTTTTTCGAGACAGGGTTTCTCTGTATAACAGCTCTGGCTGTCCTAGACTCACTTTGTAGACCAGGCTGGCCTCGAACTCACAGAGATCCGCCTACCTCTGCCTCCCAAGTGCTGGGATTAAAGGCGTGCGCCACCAATTCCCTTTTACAAAATATGTCCAGGTTTGTATTAAGGTGACGGAAATCAACCATCACACCCTACATATATGCAGATGCCACAGAGATACATGTACACACACACACACACTATATCATACAATGACAGATACTCATGTAACAATATATATACCACATATACATACACTGCTACATGTAGACACATACACAGCACAGGCATAGAAAAACACACAGCACAAACACATATACACAGCACACCCATGTAAACTCATAGCACACAGACATTCAAACACAGCACAAAGCTTTAAACACATAGCACACACGCACATGCATTCAGACAGGCATACACAACACGCACCATACATACACACAGTCTCATGCAGCACATCTATAGGCACAGACTTGTCTGCATCAAGGTCTAGCCACAAGTGCCCTTAGGTAAGTTGTTGCATTTTACAAATCCCGCTTTTCCCTTTGCAAAGTGGGCACCCTTGTCTCAGGTGAATGAACGGTGATGGAATCCCAGTGGAATAATGTCTGCTAAGGTTTCCAAGCCCTGAACAAACTGTGGCTCTTCTCTTTCACCACAACCTTAGTTCTCACAGAAGATAAGGAATATGTGTTTCCTTAGTACATGAAAGCTGTCACCGGGGGCTTATGTGTCCCTGGACCCCTTGGATGGAGCCCTCCACCCTCTCTAGGACTAAGAATCCACTGAGGAGCTTGCTCAGCACAGTGTGTCTGGGAAGGTGTATCTGCTGGAAAAATAAAAGCCTGGCCCTTGGGTGGTACCGACAGGCTGAGAGCCTCAGGCCCACACTACTACTCTGCCTCCAGCAACAAGCCCCTTATACTCAACCAGGGAAAGAGGGCCAGTGGGCCAAGCCCTTGCTGACACCCAGAGTGAGACACACCCCCAGAACAGGTATGTGTACATGAGCCTATTGTGGACTGAGATTCTTGGGAGGAAGCCACAGCTCACCTGAGCTAAAGAACCCACAAAGCTGATTGACTGGTGAGGGCTGCCATGATTGTGGAGAGCTGGAATGTTGCAAATGATGAGAAAAAGTATCTTGGCTTCATCTAGCCCCCTTAACAGTTACTGCCCACCTCCACGTGTGTCCTGGCATTTTTGTGACTATCACATGCAATTGTTTTGGAATGTGCTAACAAACCCCTAGTTTCCACCAACCCCAAAGCTAAGAATATGATCAGACAATACCTAAAACCTATAACACAAACGTCTCCACTCTGCTGTAGCCCACCTACCTGATGTTCCCACCAAACGTATTTTAAGAGCATCTTAACTTATGACTTTTTGTTCCATTGCCATAAAAACTTAGGAACTAAATCCCTACCATGTTGGAAAATACTATTTGGGGAAACCTGAATTGTGTTCCTAGGCCATTACCACTCAAGTCTGACTTCAGAATAAATACTCTCTTTCTTTCTTTGAGGCAAGAATTTTTTCATCAATAATATAAAGGTAGTCAGACATACTGGCACACCTGGACACACCACACACACACACACGCACACACTCCCAGGCACACACACCTCACACACAGGTAGCTCCTTTCCAGTGGGGGACTTATCCTTGTAGCACACACAAGTGTGCTGGGTCTGTCAGCTGCTGGATCTAATCGCCTCTGTGTAGATCGTGTGAAGCTTAGGAACATATGCTCTGTCCAGGTGCCATGTGCTCCTAAGTACCCAGGGTACCCCATGTCTGAGGATCCTCTGCCCCTGGCTGATCCCATCGACGTGTCTGGTCACCCTGTACAAGTCCAGGCCACCAGATCATTCAAGTTCTAGCACATATGAGGCATCCTCCCTAATGCCCTTCAGAGACTTTTCCAGCATCCTGGCTAATCTGCCCTGCTTCCTTGTTTCAAGCTCTGGGTTGGGGGATAATGTAAGGTCAACTTCAGTGTGGAGAGTTCTATGCAACTCAAGATGGTAATAAGGACTCAAGGTCCCAGCTCTCCTGTCACTCCACCTGCCTCTCTGGGAGTGCATACCACTGTCCTTCAACTGCACATGCACCCAAGTGAGGCAGAATCAGGATGACAGCTGACACAATTTCCTCAGTGGACACTGGACTAAGAACTTTATTATAAACTATTTAAATTCTTATGACAGACGTTCGAATCACCATGGTGATCACTAGTTTTCAAATGGGGAAAGGGGGACACAGAATGAAACTTTTGGAGGTTTGCCCAGCTGCTAAGCAACAGAACTTTGGTCCAATTCAGGCAGGTGCCTCAAGAGCAGAAGCCGCAGCAGACAACGAAAGGCATGATGGGAGCTGTGGAGGTTCAAGGTAAACAGAAATCAAGGAAGAGGCGAACAGCCAGACAAAGACGAAGATGAGACTAAAGGAGAGAGAGAGAGAGAGAGAGAGAGAGAGAGAGAGAGAGAG
>CAJQZJ010032551.1:3177631-3195420 GCA_907164525.1 Lophiomys imhausi
GAGGAGGAGGAGGAGGAGAAGGAGAAGGAGAAGGAGGAGGGAGGGAAGGAGGGAGGCGGAGGGAGGGAGAGGGGAGGGAGGGGGAGGGAGAGAGAGAGAAGCAGATGTCTGTGACCCAGGGAAGAAGTCAGTGGGAAACAAGAAAACCACTAGTTCCTAGGGACATTCTCTGAGAGAGAGGATATAAAAAAGGCTACCAGGGGACCCCATTCTGAGGGTACCTGGATTCTGCTCCAGGGCAAAAACTCTCTGTTCACAGTGCTGCTTTCTGTACACGCCCCGCCCCAAGGTGGCAGCAGAGAGCAGCGAGCAAAGACAGCTGCTGAAGTTAGCAAAGAGAACTGCAGACAGAGCTGGACTTCCCTTCACAGGGGCAGTCGTCCTACTAGCATCCATTTCTCTCCATAAATTAAGCCCATTAAATAAAACGTTTGCTTTAACTAAATTCTTTGCTATTTTATGGGCTGGCTCCATGAAAGGGCATCTTCCTTTAGCTTCAAGTAGACCTCTCTGCCGACTTCCAAATTCACTTTACTTCCCTTTCATCTCCTATGACTCCTTCCAGCCTTCAGAGATTGCAAAGATTTGTGGTGATGGTGTTCAGATTTCCCTTTCTCTTTTTTTTTTTTTGAATGAAGTCATGTGAAGTTCAGAAAATACTCTTATTTTGTAGCTTCTTGGCAATAAAGGAGGGCACATGACCTTAAGTGGAATCTGATCTTGCCTTTTCCAGTCTATCTGGGCAAACCTGAGAATTTTAAGCCACAAATCAAGAATGCTGGTTTGCTTCCAACTGGGTGATCAATTAGTTATTTACAGGTCATAGAAAAGTGTGGAGTCAATTGAGGATGGCCTGACCTAAAGAGCCATCTAAAATGCTCTTGAGATGCCCTGGTTAAATGCATGCAGCCTGCTTCCTGATCTCAGATTTCTATTAAAAAAAAAAAAAAAAAAAGAACAATTCTTGCCTTACTGAAACACTCATGCAGCTGTGACGGGGCCATGCTTGATAAACTTGTAACAAACTGAAAATACCATAGCTGCAAATGCACCAAATGCAGCTAACTCACTGAGTATCATAGCAAACAAACAGCTCGGTATCCTACATGGCCTGTTGTCTACCTGGTGATGGGCCAGGGCTTGGCCAGGGCTGGGAGGTGAGCTTCCATGTCAAGAAAAGCCTGGACCTTGCATGTTAACACAGGAACTAACATCGGTGTCTTCTAAATGTCTATCCCCTTCACATTAGAGGAACGTCGAAACATCACTAAATCGAACCTTGTTAGTTAAAGAGCTCTGTGTTCTGTTTCTTAATTTTTAAGTTTCCATTGGTTTCCTGTTTTACACAGTGTCATTGCTATATTTTACATGCAATTATATATATATATATATGGAAATGCGTGTTGCAACAGACCTGAGACACAAATCATCCCACTATAATACTTGGGGTTATTTGCTATTTGTTTATTTCATAATAACCTTTTGAACAGATGGGAGATGGTATCTCTTGATTCTGAGTTGCCTTTCTCCACTGATTAGTGATAATGATCTCTCCTCCTCCTTCTCCTCCTCCACTTCTTCCTGTTCCTCCTCTTCTTCTTTAATGTTTTTGTGTTTTGAGATTATAGTTATATTATTCTCCCTTTCTCCAAACCCTCTTACACCTCCCCCATTCCCTTTTAAATTCATGACTCCTTTTCGTTAATAGCTGTTACGTATGTGTGTATTCCTTAATACAAAAGCACAACCTACTCAGTCTGTATGACGTCACTTGTATAGATTGACTCCAGGACTGACTGTTTTGTTAATGGGCAGACAACTCTTCCTGGGGGACTATTTTTCCCAGCACCCCTTAGTTGTCTACTTCTGTTGCAGGACTGAGGCCTGTGTGCTTCCATGTCCACATCAACACATCTAGTGTTGTCCTTGCTCAGGTCATGTAGGCAGTCACGTTGGTAAGACTTTATGCATGTAGCTTCCGACATTTCACGGAGACAATCTCGCATCAAACTCCCTATTCCTCTGCCTCTCACCTTTTTGCCCCCTTTTTTCTCAATGATCCCTGAGTCGTAGGTGCGGAAGTTGTATTGTAATGTTATCTGTTGGGACAGGGCGCTACAGCTCTTCTTTCTATAACAGTCTCTGTCTGTTGCAAAGAGAAGTTTTCATGATGAGGGGTGAAGACTACACTTGTCTGTGGGTGTAAGGACAGATGGAAAAGTAAAGTGGCAATTGAAGGTTCTCCTCCAAGATCCCTGACTTCATTAGCCCTGGATAGTTGGCTAGGTTTCCAGTGCCAAGCACAATTTCTATCCTAAGTATAATGAAGTATTTGGGTGTGTGAGTTCAGCATACTGGACAACCAGTTGTTTAACAATGGCCTGGACTATATAAAAGAAAAAGTCCAAGGCTAACCTGGGTTATGTTGCAAGACCTAGCTTCAAAAAACAAAAACAAAACAAAACAAAATATCAAGAGGGCTGGTCTAACTGGATGTCGACATGTAAAAGAATGCAAATAGACCCATACTAATCACCTTCACAAAACTTAAGTCCAAGTGGATCAAAGACCTTAACATAAAGCCTGACACACTAAATCTAATAGAAGAGAAAGTGGAAAAAAAGCCTCGAACTCATCGGCACAGGTGACAACTTCCTGAACAGAACACCAATAGCTCAGGTTCTAAGACTAATAATCAATAAATGGGACCTCATGAAACTGAAAAGCTTCTATAATCCAAAGGAAACTGTCATTCAAATAAAACAGCAGCCTACGGACTGGGAAAAGATCTTTACCAACACCACATCCAACACAGAGCTAATATTAATAATTTACAAAGAACTTAAGAAATTAAACACCAAGAAACCAAATAATCCAATCAAAAAATGGGGAACATAGCTAAACTGAGAATTCATAAAGGAGGAATCTCTAGTGGCAGTGAGATGCTTGAAGAAATGCTCAACATCCTTAATCATCAGAGAAATGCAACTCAAGATGACTCTGAGATTCCATCTCACACCTGTCAGAATGACTAAGATCAAAAACTCAAATGACAGCACATGCTGGCGAGGGTGTGGAGAAAGGGGAACACTTCTCCTTTGCTGGTGGGAGTGAAAACTTGTACAACCACTATGGAAATCAGTCTGGAGATATCTTAGAAAACTTGGAATAGCTCTACCTCAAGACCCAGTCATACCACTTCTGGGTATAATATATCCAAATGATTCCGCACCAAATCACAAGGACATCTCCTCAACTATGTTCACAGCAGATTTATTTATAATAGCTAGAAACTGGAAACAACCCAGATGTCCCTCAACTGACCAATGGATAAAAAAATTGTGGTGCATTTACACAATGGAATACTTCTCAGCCATAAGAAACAAAGAAATCACACAATTTGCAACCAAATGGATGGAACTAGAAAAGTTCATCCTGAGTGAGCTAACCCAGACTCAGAAAGATGCACATGGCATCTATTCACTTATAATTGGATTTTAGCCATGTAGTACAGGATAACTATCCTACAGCCAACACACCAAAAGGAACAGGAACATAGACCTTGTTACCTGTTAGTGGAACATTTTGCTCTAATAGAGTTGCCATATAGACCCCCAGTGCAAGAGGAAGCTCTTAGCCCTCATATGACTGTTGAACTGAGGGGGCTGATATGTAGGGGCACCCCACACCGGAGTAGTATAGGTGGGAAAGGGGGGAGAGGGTGGGAGGGTAGGACTGGAAGAGGTGGAGAGAGGAGACTATGATGGAGCTGTAACTTGAAGTAATAAATAAACATTAAAAAAAAAAAACCACCAAGGGTTAGCACACAGAGTATCAATGGTAGAGAGCTTCCCTAGTATGAACAAGGCATTGGGTTTCATACTAGGTGCTTAGAAACACAGAAAACAAAGTACTAGAAGAATATATTATTATGATAAATATATACATAGATACATATACACACATATACACATACATACATATATATACACATATATACATACAACTAAAACCAGGCATTCAAACAGAGGAATTAACACAGGGGGCTCATTAGAGGTAAATATTGGGTCTCACACATCAGCAATAGTTTCATGGCAGGCTGGTTTTCCACAGTGGTGTTCACTCACTCTGTGTATCTGGTAGCAAAGATCAGACCGACTTTTAATTTCTCTCCTACAGCACAAAGCATTGGTGGAAGAATGCTACGGGCAGGGTGAGTGTATAGGGGGACCAAACTTCTGGCTCACTGCCCTGTGTTTGTGGAAGCACAAAACACACTGTCACTATTTACAGGAGCGACAGAACGGGGTGAATAGAGAAGTTAGGTTGCCGATTTGGGGTCTAAGAGATCGGTGGGCTTCTTAGGGGAAACTTTCAGCAGTCAAATGTCCCATCTTGCACATGTAGTTTTTGAATTCTGAATTCATGTATCTAGCCCAAAAATAAATACTTAAGCATATCTTCCATGTGTCGGGAATTGGTCTCAGTTTGAGGGTGCATCAGGAATAATGCTAATGAATGAGCCTCAAAGAGTGAGAGGATAAAAAAAATCAGAGTATTAAGGGTGGTGGTATGATTTGGTTGAGTGTCCCTCAAAGGTCTTTGTGTTGAAGATGTGGTCCCTAAGTTGTAGCACTAGGAACTTTAGGAGGCAGAGCCTAGTGGGAGAGCCTCAGGTCTTTCAGGAATGTGCCCTCAAAGGTTCTGTGAGACTTGCCTGTCTCCTCTCTCATGGATTCCTGGCTGAAGATATGACCAGTTCCTACCTTGATATACCTCCCTCACCAAAGGTCCAAAGCAACTAAGCTTCCAGAACCATGAGTCAAAGTATAGCCTTCTTGACTTCATAAGCAGTGCAGGTCGGTTATTGCAATGCAGTGACACAAAACTAATATGGGTGGTAAGTGAAGAAAATCAAAGAGACGAAGCTGGGAGGAGGGTGGGTGATTCTCAGTATAGATGGCCTCAGTGGACTGCTGATACTTTAACAAACACTTAAAGATGATGGGTGTGGCATCGTAGCTATCTGAGGAGGTTTTAGACTCTGTGAACAGGGAGGAGTTCACAAGTGGGTGGGGTTTGATGATAAGGGAAGTCAGATGGAGCATGGCAGGTGTAGAATATTTATATTTAGTAATGATTTACATGATTATTAAATTGTCAAGTTAATCCTTAACCCGCTATATTCTAAATAAACACACAGAAACCTGTTAGATTTTAATATAACCTTAAGCTCTGTTGCTGAACAGATCTTAATCCTCTAAGCTAGCTTCCTGCTTCCCTAGGTAAAACCCTACAAATACTTGCACATGTTCCATATGTGCTGGTCCCCTGAGCAGGTTGCTCCCAGCCTTGAGTGCTTCTCATCCATGCTCCAACCCATGGTGTCTCTCCTCTTTCTTCCTTCTTTCTCTCCTGTGATCCTTCTGCTACCCCCAAGTCCATGAACTTTCACCCTGCCTACATCTCTTCTGTCCAATCTAGGCTGAAGGCACTTTATTCAGCCAATCAGAGACAATTATCAGGCAAGGTTACAGAGCATCATTTGTCATACATGAGAATGTCCTCATTTGAGATGTAACCAGATTTTGGGAGACCAGAAATTAACATTTAAATAAATTAGCAGCATAAGACAAACCACAATAAGATGGTGACATATTGAACAGACTGACTATTGGCCTGTGGGAATGGGGGTCTTTGGAGAGTTTCCAACATAGAAATGACAGATTTAGAATGAACTTGGAAATGATCTTTGTTTCTTACAACAGTAACACAGTGAAACAACAACATTGTGTGGCTTCTGTAGTGTGGCCCATAATTGACCATACCTTGGTAAAAATCCAGCCCAACAGGAAACTGCCAGAGGCCACAGAAAAGGATTCACACAAGAATCCAGAGACAATGATTCCAGTCATGTGGTATCATGCAAGCTCAGCATTGGACAAGAATCTCATCCACATCAAGGCCTCCTAACTTTAGTGGCTGGAAGGAAAACTTAATGGTCATTTAAAAAAATCATATAGATGTGAACTTTGATCTGAATTCTAATCAAATAATTTAACATAGGTCAACAAGATCACTTAGTGTTGCCCTATACCTAATTTGAAGGCTTCAGCTGAAATTTAATTCATCAAGTGTGGTTGTAATTGACAGGTCAGAGGAGAAGGGTCACTGTGATGGGACTCTGCTTAGCCGATGGGACCCACTTGAGCTAACATGCTGTCTGGGGACTGTCCTTAATTCACAGTCTTCTTTCCTATATCTTCCAAAAAAATTCTTGTACCTTCATATATAAACAACACTGCCTCTGCCCTGAAAAAATCTGCTCTCACCAAGAAGCACATGTGTGTCACAAATCACACACATACACACACAAAAAAACCAAAAAACCTAAGTGGCATCTACCCCCATATTAGATGAATGAAAATCAGAGGCAATTTTATGTTCACACAGTTGCAAAGACAAAACAAAGTCAGCATGTGGAATCCTAAAAGAAACAGTCTAGGGCTGAATAGATGGCTCAGAGGTAAAGAGCACTTGCTGCTCTTCTAGAGGAAGATCCAGGTTCAATCCCAGCACCCAGATCATAGCTGTCTGTAATTGCTGGGCCTGGTGGTGCACACCTTTAATGCCAGCACTCAGAGGTAGGCAGATCTCTGTAAGGTTGAGGCCAGCCTGGTCTACAAAGTGAGTCCAGAATAGCCAGGGATACACAGAGAAACCCTATCTCAAGAACAAAGAAAACCAAAACAACAACAAACAAACAAACAAAAATCAATTTAAAAAAATTTAAAGGAAAGAAAAGAAACAGTCTAATCAGGAACATATATAAGTTATATCGTATATAAGTTGGCATCAATCATGAATACATACATTTTGGCTTGGGGATTTCTATACATGCCATACTGGCAAGCCAGACTGTAAACTAACAGTATAAATGATACTACAAATTGGAAACATCTCTAAGCTGCCAGAAAGAGGGAGAAGGCAGTGTTTTGGCTTCTGGTAAGAAAAACTCAGCAACAAGGCAAAGGATTCCACACGAGCTGGTGAGTGTGGGGCAGAGATAGCACACTGGCTAGTTAATGTTTCTCATATTTGCACACATTGAAAACATTTATTTGTCCATGACCAGAGATACCTCTGCATAAGGGCTCCCCATACTGTGAAATATAAATACTGCCAACTGAGCTATAAATCACATAATGATTTTACTCTTTCTTAAAGTAAAATTCACTTGTAAAGTTGAGGTCTGATGTC
This sequence comes from Lophiomys imhausi, assembly GCA_907164525.1. Classification (NCBI taxonomy): domain Eukaryota; kingdom Metazoa; phylum Chordata; class Mammalia; order Rodentia; family Muridae; genus Lophiomys; species Lophiomys imhausi. The sequence goes on from CAJQZJ010032551.1 coordinate 3,184,892, forward strand.
CAGCAAGAAACAGAAGAGTCTCAGCCTAACTCAAGCATTTTCATGGGTATTGCTCTACTTGGGTGTGTTTCTTAGGGTGGTTTTGTCTCTTTAAATTATTCATGAAATCTAGGCATTTCATCTAAAAATTCAGTAATGTATTATTGTTGATTATCACAAATAAAACCTCTATATTATTTTCCCTTTTTATTTATTTTTTATTTTAACTAATAATAAGATATTAACATATGATGACTATGTTCAAAGAATATTGAGGGCTTTTACTGTTTTCATTATTCTTGGATTTTTAAAAATTCATTATTATTCTTTTGTCTTTGCTTCAATCACTCTTTTGTGGATTTATGCATTTACTTTTATTAACAATTATAATCATAAAGTTAAATTTACCTCTGTTGTTGGTAAAGTTTGAAAATTCACCTTGGAAACTGAAAAAACAAAAATCCTGTGAACTTTCCCCAAAGTCTATACTACTTCCTGCTATCGTGAATGAGATAGTGAATTTATCAGCATTTCATTTGGCCAACAGAAATGCCTTGAGGACTCCTGAAGGGGCATTTGCTTAATTTAGAAACTGAGGGTGTATAGGATGTAAGTTTCCACTCCAAGAAGGAAACAAATGAAGAGTTAAAAATAGGGGCTGGACATTTCTGCAGGGACACAGAGGAGAAGTGGATCTGGGGGAAGAAGGGAGGTGGGAGTGGGGGAGGGGGAGGGTCTTGGAGAAGAGAAGGGAGGGGAAATTGCAGTAGGGTTATAATATATGAGAGAAGAATGAATAAAATTAAAAAGAAAGCTAACAATGAACAACACACAACAAAAACAAAAGCAACAACAACAAATGGGGCTGGAGAGATGGCTCAAACAAACTCCAGCTCCAGGGGATCCAACACCTTCTTCTGGTCTCTATGGGTACCCAAACACAAGTGGTACACACAAATAAATACACACAAGTCTTTTTTAAGCTAAAAGAAGTAAGAATGAAAGCAACAGCAGCATAAAAAACCAAGAGTAGTCTTCTTGGTTACCTATTTGAAAGTAATATTTTCGGCATTTTGTAATTTGATCTTCAAATGACCTCACAGGGAAAGATGGATGGTGCTATTATCACTGCCACTTGAGAGAGCAGACGCCGCCGAGCCTGAGGACTGAGGATGGCAAATTCTAATGCAGCTGAACAGGATCCACATCATCAACAGCAGGCCCACACTAGATGGTCTCCATTTTCCTCTGAGCAGGACTTTCCCACAGTTGCCAAAGCCCACAGGGCACCTACGAGCTGCCAGAGTCCTCCTGCTCCTGAGAGTGCATCTCAGATCCTTCGGTCAAGGGGTGTGCGCTTTACCCTCAGGTGCCTGCCGTCTTTCTTCCCTGCTTCTTTTCGAGTAACTTTTTCCTGACACTTGTCAGGTGTGTGTCTGCGGCTCATTCATCATCTGACAGACATACTTAATCACCCAGCATCTTGTCATTTGTGAGCATGTCCGGCCTCACTCCCCCATCCTGGAGTCCTACTCACTCTGACACGCTGACGCTTGTCAGCTACTGCAGCCAAACTGCTTCTCCTCATTTATCAAATTATTTCCTTCCTTTTTGCCCATTAAGTTCCCGTTTTGATATTTCTCAGATATTTTCCTTCTTGTCCCCTTGGAGCAGTCATTTGGTTCATATCAGAGGGTGTTATTCCCTTCTCATTTTAACAGCCTTTCAAATTCCATTAGTCAAGATACTTAAACAGTGAGATCCCAGATCTTGTTTCTGTAGAGTAAGCCACACAGATTTTTGTGACAAAATGACTCAGAACTTGTGTAAAGATGATACTTAAGGTGTATGAATATCTCATATTCATTAAAGTGCCCACTTCTTTTCATAGAACTGCAAACTTAGAAGAGAAACAAGATTTTTTTTAAATCATGAAACAGTGTTTTCTACAATCTGTGTGTGTGTGTGTGTGCACTCGCGCGCACACACACATGCATGTAATGTGTTATCTTCATTGTACAAAATAGCTACTAGGATTTTTTTTAGGTGATGAAGAAAGACTCTCTTTGATCTCTTACTGCTGAATTCATTTGAAGGGAAATGGTGTAACTGCACTACACAGCAGAGGTCATGGAGAACCCCATATGAAGTTTGTGTTTCAGCCCTGGAGTGACAGGACCTACCTGGACAGGCTTATGTTAGCAGGTAGGCATTAATTTTGCATTGTGTACGTGAACCTATGTGTGTGCATCATACACAATGTATGCTTGCATGCATGTATATGCAGGCATATATTCACACATGCATATAAATATTCTTGCTCAGTTTTTGTGCACATAAAACACTCATACATGCAAGCAACCCTGACACTGCTTACTGTACTGACAGGCCCCTGTATTCGCCCCTGTGTGATGGGAATTTCATGAGTCCTTTTGACAGAGCTGAGACACATCCAGAGGGTTGACTGAACACTATTTCTGGATGTAGTTGAGTTATTTGGAGGAGAGGTTAGCATTTAAATCAGTAGTCTAAGTAAAGGAGATCCACCTTCATTTATGGGGAAGGCAGGGTGGGATCTAACTCATTTGGGCCCAGAACAGAATAAAAAGACAGAGGAAGGGAGACCCTCTGTCTCTTTGAGTTCAGACAACCATTTTCTCCTGTTCTAGTTCTCTGGCCTCCAGATTCCAGGTTTTATATCCTTCCTTAGATTCTCACATCTTGAAACTCTGACTTGATTATACTACTAGATCTTCTGGGTCTCCATACAGATATCAAACTTTAGAATCCACCTGTCTCCATGATCTTATAAGCTAAAATAGTCTTTCTACTGATATGTTATATAGATACCTTGTTGGTTCCATTTCTTTGAAGAACCCTAACACACATTCCTTTCAAACTGTATATAAAGATACACACATAAAAGCAAAACAGCAAACACACACCACCTAAATAAGGCCTTTCTTTAAAAGAATGGCAAAATGTTTCAAAATACTAAGGGCACCATTGGCTAACTCTAAGAGATATGTTTTTGTGATAGCAGAAGAAATCCTTGGATGATTTGGATGAGTCGTTTCATGATAAAGGGATATTTCCTCCATGAAACTGGAGTGAATCTCAAAGACAGAAAGGGAAGGGCTGGGAATAGCTGATATCCAGAAGGAGAAGCTACAGGATAGGAAAAGACTTCACAAGAGCAGAGAGACAGCCCCAATTAAAATCTGTGCTGCAAATCGTAAAAGGCAGGCCAGACATGGTTTAAAGTGCTTTCTGAAGAGTAGAACGTTAAATTTTCCCAGTTTTTCTAGTTTTATTTTTCTCTCCAGATCCACCATACACCCCCTTTCAGCTGTCTGGAGACTGATCTCAGTGCCCTTGGATTTCTCTGGCTTCTAGTGGGTTCAGGGATCTGAATACTTTGTCAGCGCCCCTTTGAGCCTTAAGGAAACAGTATTAAAGGCCCAGACCTGCAGAGTCACTGTGTCTTTAAGACCTGTTTATAATCAGTGGTTCTCAGTCATAATTTCAGGATTTTAAGGCTTCCACCGCCTTACAAAACTAGTTTAGAGCCACTGATGATAATGAACTCGAGTGTCCCTGACAATGCTAAAGAGGTGGGGAAGTGCATGTAGAGAGAGGAATGTCACACGTGAACAAGATGCCGAGACGTGAACAACCAACCAGTCACACACACTTCCCAAGGAGAACCCAGAACAAGCATTCTGCTCTCATTACAAAATGAAACTTGTCTTGGCCTCAGAATTTTCCTCAAATTACTAATGCCAGAAAAACCTGATTGCTGAAGAATTCTGAACCTAACCAAATTGCTCTTATGTTAAGGCGACATATGGCTGCTTTGTTCATACCCAGTGGATACACACACACACGCACACACACACACACACACACACACACACACACACACACGCGCACACACACACACACACACACACACACACACACACACACGAATGCAAATTCATACTGCAGTGGAACTAAAGTCAGCCATGGAGCAATGGGTGGGAGCATGAATCCTGGGACTCAGTAAGGAGCCCCACAGAGACATGGGATGGTTCCTGTTGCCAGCTTGACAGGGTCTAGAATCACTTAGGAGACAGATGCTCCTATGGGCACACCTGTGAGGGATCCTCTAGATTAAGGTTAGCCTCTGAGGAAGGCTGTGAGGGACCATCTTGATCAGGGTGGCTGAATTGGGAAGACCCACTTTAACTGTGGTGGGAGGGAGCTTTCCCTGAGTCAGGATCCTGAACTGTGTAAAAGCAAGCAAGCTGAGTTCTAACACGCATCTGTGCATCTCGTCCTCTGTTCCCTGACGGTGGCTGTGGTGTGACAGCTGTTTTAAGCTCATGCCACCTTGACTCCACCATACATCCTTGAACTGTGAGCTGAAAATAAGCCTGTTCTCCCTTAAATCGCTCTGGCTGGGGTGTTTTAGCACAGTGACTACAAAAGAAACTGAGACAAGAAGTTCTCATAACCTGAGTCTCTATGTAAAATTGAAATAAGAAGGGGTTTACACAGAGTTTAAAAATGCCAATTTACTCATTTTTCATGTGGATCTCTGTACATTGGTGGCCTTGAGAGTACACTTGATCTATGGTGAAATGCTTCCTGTGCCAGTGATGATGGGGGAGGGTCACTGAAGCATTAACTTTTGACTAAGAAAAAAAAAAAAACACTGGCCTTTATATTTTAAACAACTTCATCTTTTCTCTGTGAGGATGAGATTTCATCTTTGGCCTTGATAATTTCATAAACAAAAGACTGAAAATACTTCATAAAATCAAGAGACCAGAAAAGATATCACTGATAAAACAGTTAAAAACAAGATGCATCAGAAGACAGACAAGTCCTCCTCAGAGAAATCATTACTTTGTAAGAAGCCTAAGTAAATGAAAAAAAATATAGTATTCCATGTTAAGGACCACTCAGCATTACAAAGACATATGCATCCATCACAGGCCCGTGTGTTAAAAAGTATTGTCCTCTCTGACCCACGGGTGACTGGGAAGGGGTAGAAGGTTAAGAGGTGGAGCCTGGTGAGAGTTGCTTAGGTACTGGGGATCAGTCCTCAGAGAAGGACCATAGCCCAGAGAAGGACCACAGCCCAGAGAAGGACCACAGCCTTTCCCCATTCCCTTTTTTGTACATCCTAGAGATGACCTGGCTCTTCATGTAATTCTCTCACCATGTCAGAATGCCTCACCCAGAATGATGGAGCCAACCAACCAACCAAGGATTGAGAGCTCTGGACCACTAAACCACATAAATCTGTTTGTTCTAGAGGTTGGTTACCTCAAGTGTTTTGCCGAAGTGACAAAAGGCTGTCCACCATTCTCCCTAAGTGACAGACATAACACAGATCCAGTAACAATCAAGAGGGGATATTTCATAGCGTCGGACAAGCTGCTCCTAAAATCTCCATGAAGAACAAAGGGCCAGGACAGATAGACAGGATTGGAGGAAAACATTATAAAGACCCGTGGTTGGTGAGGAGAACAAACATGTAGGAAAGCCTTGGTTTCCATAGTCACTCTGCTCCTAACATCTTCCGGTATTTATCAGATAATACTGTGTGTGTAAACCTTCTTCAGCCAATTTCAGTCAGTTCTCAGCTGCTAACACACAAACCAAACACCAAAACAAAGTTGAGCATTGTGCTCTTCCCTAATAGGGATTTTTATGTTTTGATAGAACCCTTAAGCCTACAGCAATTTGATTCATACACACAAAAATCAGAATACAGGATGATTCGCTATCGCCATGACTTCCTGGACAGCATGAGATTACTCAGGGATCAAAGATAAGGCATATGAGTGATAGTCTTCATTAAAAGAAGCTGGATATTTGAAAGAAAATTTGATAAGTAATAGCTTATGTGGTCGGCATTATTCATAGCTGCATAAGTAGAGACTGCTCCTCAGAACTGCATATTAAATTCACTTTCAATTAGTATGGTTCAGCATTTTATTCTTATGATTTGTATGCTCAGTGATACTTTTAAAATTAACTGTGCCATGGACAGACAGATCACATACTTCCCAGCTGTAATAATTCTCCTAATGCTATATCTTTACAACAGTAATTACCTTCTTTCTGAAAGAATACGCTTTTTGAATCTCATGACACTTCCATCTATTACTTTTCCTATATTAGAGCTACCTCAGCGTATTACATTTTTTTTTCCTTAACGACTTTTTTTTTCTATTAGGAGACCACAAAGGCCCCAGGGCAAAGGAAGTACATTAGGAAGGGGAAGCATTTTAGCAGAGTTGGGATTTCTAAGGTACACACCAGACCACTCCTGCCAAGAATACTCTAAACAGCAGATCCTCTACTTCCTGTCAATTTTGATGTACATTTCAAAACAAAAGGCTATGAAGCTCCCCATTAATGTGGCAAATTAAACTGCCAACACAGGGGCTGGAGAGATGGCATGGTGGTTAAAAGAACTGGCTGCTCTTCCAGAGGACCTGGGTTTGACCCAGAGTATCCACATGGTGGCTCACCACCATTTATACCAATAACTCTAGCCCTAGGAGTTATATGATGCCCTCTTCTGGCCTCCTTGGGCACTAGGCATGCACATGGTACACAGGCATATATACAGGCAAAACACCTATTATAAATATATATAATTACACATAAAATATATATAATATATTTTATAAATAAAATATATATACATATCTTATATATGTAATAAAAATTGAGAAAAAAGATTGCCTATATAGCAAGACACACAACAACATGCCACTGGTCACTGCATTTCACATTTGCAGCTGAGGGTCACCCGACTTCACTCCTTCCTCAGCTGGTTCAACCAGCTGGACAAAGAGGAACCCATTTGCCCTGACAGCTGGCTCTTTCATTTGCTGACCATGAATGTTAGGTACTAATTTAGTATGAGAACAAAAGCCTTCACAACCAAAGACCTACTTACTGGAGCACTTCTGAGAAACTACTGCATGATGGGTGGGAGTGAGCCATCTGGGGTTCTGGTATCAGAAGTGCTCAAACAGGGGCTGAGGGATACTGCAAAGCTATGGAAAGGATCTGAGAACCAGCCAGAGACTCCTTCACTGCTATGTTCCCTCTAAAGAGCTCTGAAAGCTGGGCTTTTATTTTTTGGTAGTGTTGTTTGCTTTTGCTTTTTAAGACTGGGCTTCTCTGTGTAACAAAGCCCTGACTGTCCTGGACTTGCTTTGAAGACCAGGCTGGCCTTGAACTCACAGAGATCTGCCTGCCTCTGCCTCCTGAGTGCTGGAATTAAAGCTGTGAGCCACCACCAGCAGCCAACAGTTGGTTTTATCCCCAGACCCTTCAACCTGTGCTATTCCTGCTTCCGGGATTTTGTTTATTCTGCTCTGTTGACCTGCAGAGAGTGTCCTCTGATCCACTTGCCCAAGTGCTACCTATCCAACACTGCTGCTCAACCCCACTGTCACCACAAAGTTCAGTGTGGAACATCTTCTCCATGTCAAGCCCAGAGGAAGGAGAGGAACACAGTGAACCACATACCCGTGGAAAGCCGATGAGACCAATTATCCATGCTGTAGCAGTCACTGCCCCACGATGGAGCCAACTAAGAGTTTGAAAGGACACCTCCTTCACCCCAAGATCTTGGTCTTGAAAGACTGTTGTGGGCTCTGTACAAAAGCAACGGGTCTTCAGACTCTTTTATCGTATATTATATGTATATAATTCACCACGGATGAAATGAGTTCTAACCTACTACAGTTCTTCACACTGTACTTACGCTATCAGCCCTTCACAACTGTGGGTTCTGCATCGGCAGATTCAACAAACTTTGGATTGAAAATATTTAGGTGGAAAAATTGCATTTATACAAATACAAACTTTTTTCCTTGTTGCCATTCTCTAAGCAATACAGTATAACTACTTACATCCTATTACATTGCATTTTGTATTATAAGTTTTCTAGAAATGATTTAGTTTATCATAGAAGAGTTAATATGTAAACATTATTCCATTTTAATATAAGGGACTTAAACATCCACTTATTTTGAAATCTACAGGGAGTCCTGGAATCAATCATCCACAGATATGAGGGATGACTATAATACCATTTTAATATTTTATAGCTTGCTGTGGGTTGGATAAGTGCCCTCAAAGACCCATGTGCTGAAAGCTTGGCGCTTCCAGAAGAAGGCAGACCTTTGAGGAGGTAGAGGCTAGTGGGAAGGGAATTCAGTCACTGAGGGGTATGCCCTTGAAAGGGATCCTGGGACACAGCCCCTTCTCTCTCTCTCTCTCTCTGTAGTTGTCAGTCACAGAAGTTCTGTAGCTTGTTCTACCACATGCTACATTAGGGTTGTACTGTCTGCCACAGGCCCAAAGGCAAGAGGGCCAAACCATCACAGATGGAACTCTCTTGAAATTCTGGACCAAAATATACATTCCCTCCTTTAAAATTATCTAAGGTATTTTGTTACAGCGATAGAAGGCTTACTCATACATTCCCTACTCATATCATTACCTTATGTAGAACTCAAACTTCTTTTTTTTTTTTTTTGGTTTTTCGAGACAGGGTTTCTCTGTGTAACAGCCCTGGCTGTCCTGGTCTCACTTTTGTAGACCAGGCTGGCCTCGAACTCACAGAGATCTGCCTGCCTCTGCCTCCCAAGTGCTGGAATTAAAGGCGTGTGCCACCACCGCCCGGCATGAACTCAAACTTCTTGAAGGCAAGAATCACCTCTCATGCTTCCTATTTACAATTCATGGCAGAGCTCAGTGCTTTGCAGTGTTCCACTGTCTGTGGACTGTTCTGGCTCAGCAGAGTCTGAGCCTCGCCACCAGGCATTTCTGTGAGCCACTGTGGGGTGGCTATCCTCCTCTGTGCAGACAGAATAGACAGTATGAGAAAATGTATCCCAAAGTCACCCTCTCCAAGATCATTACCGAAGCACACCAAGACACATGTCTCCTACACTGCAGCACTGGACAACTCTTCTCTGTTGGGCACTTGTTCAACCTTTGTTGATGCTCACTGTAGGGTCCTAAATAGTTGATGATAAGATGACTACTTATCCTTGTCTTGAGGTTCAGAGACACAACTCACAGCACATTAACCAAAGGGGGGAAATTACAATAAAACAGTCATCACTATAAACACAAAGATGCAGAGTGTGAGATCCCATTCCAGGGCACCTGAGCTTCCTAAGGGCACTGTTTCTATGGAGGTCACCACCTATGTTTTAGCAGGAAGAGTATAACATTCTCCAATGGGGCCATGAAAATAATTCTTTCTGAGAACTTTCTCAACAGCAGTTAGAAGCAATGATCATGAAAAGCCTAGTACAGCTGTTTCCAGGTGAATTTTAAGATGATGCATTTAACTCATTGTGATGTTGAATGCATAATTACCTTATCAAGACTCTTTGTCAACCTTGTATATAATCTGCTCATCATTGCTTTCCAAAAGCTAATTAAGTATTAGTACAGTTCTAACTAAAAACATGCCTGCTGGATCAAAATAAAACAGCTTATATTTCTCACTAAAGTCATTTAAGGAAATCTAGATCATTGTCAGGCTTCACTAAAAAGGAGTATTTTCCCATGGCAATTTTTGATTTCATGCAGTGCCTTAGTTTTTTTGGTTTTGTGTTGTTTTTCCCGTCATTGCTGTGATGAGATATCCTGCCCAAAGAAACTTAAAAGAAGAAAAGGCTTGTTTCACCTCAGGAGCTTGCAGTGGCTAGATCTTATCTTTAATCAGAAGAGGAGTATAATGAATTATGCACACAGTGCTCAGTTCAATTTATCCACTTTCATATAGTCCAAAGAACAGTGCCTACGGAATGGTGCCACCCACAACGGGTCACTCTTCCCAACTCAATTACCACAATCAAGGTAATCCTACAAAGACATGCCCTGGGGCCCATCTCTTAGGAGACTGTAACTTCTGTAAGCTGTCAATCAATGCTAATCATCACACATGGTCTTAAATGGTCTGCTTAAATCTGACTTCTAGTTAGACACCCTTTCCTTGTTAACATTTCTTACTGTTAGCAATTTAAAGGAAACAGAGACTGAAAGCATTGTCTCATTGGGGAAAAACATTTTCTGTGCAAGCATGTAGACCTGAGTTCAAATTCTCAGCACCCACATAAGAAGCCTTGGCAAGTGTGCATACGTGTAACTCTGGCACTATGAAGAATGGAGACAAGAACATTGCTGGGACTTCCTGGCTGTTGGTCTAGCTCCATATTTAGTAAGAAACCCCCAACTCAGAGGAAGAAGTTGTTAAGTGATGGAGCGGGACACTGCATGTTCTCCTCTGCCTCTGAACAAACACGTGTGTGCCTCACACACCCCACATATGTGAAACACACACAAACAGGAAGCATACAGATCTTTTTTTCATGAACAACATGAGCATTTTAGATACTCAGACAGCTTCGCTTATAAAGTAAAATTCTTCACTGTGTCAAAGATCTGTACAAGTAAGTATATACACACACACACACACACACACACACACACACACACACACACACACACACACA
>CAJQZJ010032551.1:3195430-3212940 GCA_907164525.1 Lophiomys imhausi
ACACACACACACACACACACACACACACACACACACACACACACACATATATATATATATATGTACCTTGCTTCCTTTCTCTTCAACAATTAGCCCATGAAGATTCATCTTTAATATGACCAAGCAAAATATATTCTCTTAAAAAGAGGTCCTGCTCTTTCTTGACTGTATGAAACTCCCAAAGTGGATTCATAATGAATTTCCTGAATAATGACTTCAAACAGATTTACATTAAATATATTAACCTTTAACTCACCTATATTTTAATAGCATATTAAAGTTATATTTGAGATCAATTCATGGCTTAGAGAGAAAGCCCCATGGGCTTTCTAGAACTCATATTAAAGGTCAAAGTGACTCATAATTTTCCCCCCACAGAATCTGGTCAGACATATGACTTTGTAGCATGACTAGGGATGAATTTCTGATGGGCACAGCAGGAAACATTCCTATCGGCACAAAAATTCGAAGACACTTTTGGAAAGAAGATAATGTATGCAGCCCAGGGTTTTAAGCTTTCCTACATTGAAAAATGATCGGCATAGCAATGAAGAGAGAGAAATATAAGAACACTGATTCTGGGTGAAGTTCATCCATCATGTGCTTCCTATGCCTTGGCATTTGCATGTTACATTAAATATTGCAGTTGCAGAAAACAAAAGCAACAGAATCCAGTTGAATGGAAAGTCCAGCAAAGCCATTTCTCTTCATCTGTGGCTTTCTAGTAAACTCAAGGCCATGACAAGAACCTGTCGTTTGTGGTTAATTCACAAATACAGAAGGCTGTTTTTCCCAGTCCTATGACCTATTGCTTCCATTCCAGGATGACACCAGCAAGCTCCAGTGACTTGAAAAAATATGGCCAGTGTCTGGAACAGTGCTCAGATATAGATGATGTCTCTTTGTGCCACACAGGTAGGTATTATCAGGGACAGAATGTAACCTTGAGCCTACGAATGATCTCAACACCTGCCTGAATTAATGTGAAATACTGCAAATTAGGTCAGTGGCAACCAACAGCTGCCTCATTTGACTTAAGTCCCACTCAACAAGAGAGAAATCATGCCTAGAACTGGAAACCTAGCCAGCTTCCTAGGGCTAGTGAGTTCATGCACCTTAGGGAAGAATCTATTACTGGCACTTTGCTAGGCTGGCATAATTCCTTACTGCATTCTAAATCCTATGCTTATGCCTACAGATAAGTATAGCTGCTACCTTGCATCAAGGAAGCCTGGTTCTATAATAAATACAGACCAGAAAACCACAACTGGACACAATGCAAGAGATCAACACATCATGCCCCAACAGATACATCTACATCACAGCTCCAGCATCTATGGCCTGGGGAACATCACGGAAGAGGAGGCAGAAAGATTGTAAGAGCCAGAATCCAAGAAGCCTGATGTGAAACATTTTTCCCTAGAAATAGCTGCATAAATAAGATCTGAAGAATGGCAGTATCAATGGACATGTTAATGTGGAAAGGGGAAAATTCTTAGGATTCAGCCCGAGACAAGAATTATAGGCAATTAATGACTGGAGGGGAGAAAAAGGGGGGAAAACCTATTTCAATTAAAAGCATCTTTTTTAAAAAAGAAAAGAAATATAGGCAAGAAAAATAAAAGCCTTCGCTCTATGTGATAGCTCCTAATCAAAACAAAAACGGAAAGAACCCATGGTCCTACATGTATTTTTCAAGTCTGATGTCCTATGACCTCAGTCTTAGCTAGAGTCTGAATCACAACTTAGTGAGCGAATGAAAAGGGACTTTTAGCTATATAGGGAACTCTGATTACGAACCAGTCTGTTCTGGCTGGAACTACACCCATGTCTACCTACTGCATACCACAGTCCTGTGCCTCAGTTTTTCCTTGGGTGGGACAACAGAGGTGCCTCACTGAATAACGTGAGAACTAAGTGGAGGAAGTATGCAGGCAGGTCTCAGCCCAAACATTGCATCACACCCACATTTGTCACAGAAGTCATACTGAAGTGATGACATCATGTGGCTGTGGTTTTTGCCCACTCCACTCCCTTGCTGTCCAGTTCTCTTCAGGGTCTTTCCCAACCCATTTGGAATGCAGGAACAGCTGATGTAGGAGCTACAGATTGATCATGCATTTCCTTATTATTAGTCATTTCAAATCAACTGGATGCATCCTAGTTTGGGGGTATATCTTTGCAATGTTTATAATTTAAAGAACTTTCACTGATTTTAGTTTTATAATTAAGGTCCATAGGAAAACTGAGCAGGGGAACCTGAAAATTCCCATGTATTTCCTCTCTTGTCATATGCATAGCCTCCCCTGCTAAAAACATCCTGACCAGGAAGGTACATCATTAAGACCCCAAGTCTACGGCCTATGTAGGGGACCCACTCTTGGTGTTAAACATTCTATGGTTCAGACTCATGCATAAAATTGTGTATTTACATTTTACAGTATCAACAAAAGCATTTCAGTGCCCTAAAAACACCACATTTTGCCTAGTCACCCCTCTTCTGCAACTCCTGATTGACTGATCTTGTCTACTCCCTTATAACTTCCTGTATTTTTACTTTCTCCACAAATTGATTTTTATAAAAGGCATACAGGCTTTCTTGGATGGCTCCTTTCACTTGGTGATAAGCTTTTAAGTTTCTTCTGTCTTCTCCTGGGTTGATAGGTCATTTCTTTTTAGCACTGAGTACCCCCTGACTGCATGCACCTGCTAATTTATCCTTTCTACTAAAGGATAGAAGAGACTGAACTTTTAACCCTACCACCTGAGAATATGATTTTCAAACACTATAAGAACATCAGAGAACTTGTAGTAATTCTGAAAGCTTTTATGATGTGTCTTTCTCCTACAGAAGACCATAGGGGGGAATCACAATATGTAAGTGGTGTTTCTAACATGTTCACAACATAAACACTTGACTTTGTGATCTTCCATGCCTTCCTGACTATTGTCATCTTTGTTAGCTATTTATGCTTAAGACTCAGGAGCTGGAATCCTAGCACCTGCCAGCAGTCCCCAAGTCAGAAGGCCTGCAGTAGATTCCAGCATTCATTCTAAAATTCAAATGGATGTTATTGACACTCTTTAGGAACATGGCAACTTAAGAGCCATTGAGGAGTTCTCCAATGAATTCTGTGCCTCCTGGGCTTGTTTGGTTTATAGTGATTAATGCAATTAAATAGAATGTGTTATTTAAACTGCAGTGTTCTTGTTGTATTTATTAAGGTCTAATTTGCAGAAAAGAAAGTTCAATCATTTTAGTTGAACAGCTGATGAATCTTAACATGCAGAGAGTCATGTAAACGCCACCAGAATGAAAATATAGACATGGTTTCGTAGAACCCAGAGGTTCCCTCGTGTCCCTGTGCTGTCAGCCTCTTCCCAACACTCAAGCCCTAGACAAGGAGCTTCTACTCCCCATCACCAGCAGCCACAGAATCCTCATCACATGGTCTTTCGTGCTTGGTTTCCCTTCCCTCTCTCTTTTCTTTCTATCTTTCTTTGAAAGTGACCCACTATATAGCCCAGGCTGACTTTGACATTGCAATCTCCCAAAATCTAGGATTACAAGCATGTGCCATCACAACATGTCTGGCTTCTTTAGTGTATTTCTTTCGAGATTCATCCATGTTGCATATAAAAGCACCATGATCCTGTCAGTCCCAGCAGTGTTCTATCAGAACCTGGAGCAATCAAGCTGGTACTGACCTGGAAGCTTCATCCCTATTGGCTAGCCTTCTGGTTCTTTCTGCAGGCACTATGCAAACTACCAGAGGAAAAAATAATCAGTCTAGCACAAGTGTGATCCTTATATGTACTAACGTAACAATTGCCAAATGGTGCAATAGAGGCTGGAATGTCATGGAAGTAACCAAGCACTTTCTTATTGGATTTAAGGTCTCCTTCATAAGATGAAATCCACACCTGTTACTGTCACTGGGCCAAGAACTTGTGGCCAGACAGATCATAGGTCCTAGGAGAGGACCTACTACTACTGTATGCTAAATGGACAGAGTATTAAAATAATGCCTACTGACCTGAATTATGCCCACAGAGTTAGACATTTCTCAACTCTTATCATAGACACTTTTATTAGCAATAGATGATGGTCAACACAGAGACCTGCAACTGGCCAAGGTACAGAGAGTAAGGAACTGCAGAATGTCCAGCCCTAAGTGAAATATATATATCTCCCTCCTCCAATGTCTCAGGAATCATTGTGGAAGAAGAGGCTGAAAGAACACAAGAGCCAGAAGTGGTAGATGACTACAGGGAAACTGTTTTCTAGATTTCTAGACACAACAGGGAAGCTGTACAAATCACCTCACAGCAGATGCAACAGCCTGCACAACCTGTGTAGGCTCAAGCCAGGCATAGTCCCAGCACTGGAGAGGGGAGTTGGGCATGAAGTTCCACCTCGACCAAGAAACTATTGTCAAGTCTTAGCTGCTGGGAGAGGGACAGTCGGTTTTCTCTAAAGAGTAGACCCTGTTAAAATGACCACATTCCCATAGAAGATCACACATTCAAAAATGCCGAGCAATACAAATAGGCCTTGATGGGGGTATGGGGGACAACAGACACAAAGTTGTAGGGAAAGTGATGGAGGGTGAATCTGGGAAAATTCCGGGTGTGGAAGATGAATTATGATCAGAACATATCGTAGAAGAGCTCAAAGAACTATTTTTAAAACTAAAAAAATACAATGTAACAAAAAGTGCCGCATGTGCTGTATTAAAACACTTGAAGAGGATAAAGAACTGTGTTCAACGTGTTCCCAATGACATCTTTGAACAACAGGTGGGTCTTACTAGGTGATACCAAGAGACCAGAGCTCTACAAAGTAAGAGAAATGATCTTTACAGGTGTGTTTTCATATGGAGAATGTGACATATTCCACTTCTCACTTTTCCAGCTGACAACTCTGAAAGGGGTTCTCCAGGGCAACATCAGAAAAAATGGCAAAGTGAAGACCTGAAAATTCACTGCTGCATAAAAAGAAGTAAATTCAATTTGCTGGAAACTCTGAAAGCGATCCAGAATCTTTCAGGCAACCTTGGAATTCCTTTGTCAAAGTGAACAGCTGAATCTTCGGTTGGAAAAGTGAACTTTATGGTTCTTTGGCTTGTCCTACTCCATCCTGCAACTCCATATTAACCTAGAAAACCATCAGTTCACATTCCTGGTACAAATCTAGAAGACAACTGAAGGAAGAAGGCAACAGCAGCCTTCTTTCAGAGCCACTCCCAAATAACTGCCACATGGCCCTTCTAGCAATTAGAGGCCATTCTCAACAGTAATCTGTACTTTACCTTACTTGGAACCCACCCAGTATGAAAAGTCTGACTCCAGGGAGAGAATTGTCACATATATTTATAGGCAAGTATTTTTACACTGTTGTTGCCTAAGTAGTTGATAATATCCATGGCAGATTAGAAGAGATCATCCAAAAAATCTTTTAGTAAAAGCTGGGATGTGACCATAAGCTTTTGAAAAGCCCTAGCATACTTCAGGGAACACCGTATACCATCTGGATATGTAGAGTTGTGTATTTGCCCAGGATGGACTTGAGAAGGTTCTTTACTGTAGCCTCTAAGTCTAGGGATCACGGAAGCAGAAAGTGAACACTAATGCAAATTGTCAGCTGCCTAATATTATGTCCAAAGCATGCCCCAGCATACACACACACCCTTAGCAAAGAGTAGGCATTGGCTGCACGTGTTTAAGGAATCTTTGCCCAGTCATAACCCAGCTAACTACTAGATGTACTAAACAGACAATTCAGCAGTGTGTATGACAAGGGATCCTACTTTACAGAATTAGTTAAGAAATCACTAAACAAACAAGTGACAAAATCTACAATAAACTGTGGAGAGTGGTAAACTTAATTGCCATAGGTGACATGCTATTTTCTTGAAAATGTCTGGTTTGCATCAAAAAATTACTAGACATATAAAGTTACAGCAAGCATGTCACATGTTAGAGTGGAAAACCAATCAGTGTAAAACAGTCCCAGAGGAAAGCCAGATGGTGAGCTTAAAGAAAGACTTCAGCCTAGCTCCCTTAAATATACTAAAAAGACCTAAAGGAAATCTTGTTTTAAAAAAAAAAAACAAAAAAACTAAAGATGAAAAAAACAGGACAATGATGTAGAAAATAGAAAGTAGAAAATATCAAAAGAGAGGCAGAGATTAGAAGAAAGTATCAGTTGCAAATTATGGAGCTAAAGAGCACAAAAATACAAAGGAAATTTTCCTGGGAGAAGTAAAGCAGTGGGATTGGGTAGGTAGAGGGAATTAGCAGACACCCGAAAGGCCGGCTAATTGACATCATCCATTCTGGACAGAAAGGGAAACAAAGAACAAAGAAACACAATAGACCTTAAGCCAGCTTGTCTCAACCTGTGGGCTGTGGCCTCTTTAATAAATTTCTATCTCCCAAAATATCTATATTATGATTCATAAAAGTAGTAAAATTTTAGTTAAGAAGTTGCAATGAAAATAATTTTATGGTTGTGGGTCACGAGAACATGAGGAGCTGTATTAAAGGGTCTTCGCACGAGGAAGGTTGGGAACCACTGCCTTAAGCCATACATGGAACACCACCAAGGAGGCTAAGACACGCATGAAGAGGTATAGAGAGGGAAAGGGAGAAGAAGAAACAAAGGCTAGAAGAGTGTTTGAAGACGTTATGGCCACAAACTTCTTAAATTTCACGATAAAAGACACGAATCTAAACTTTGAAGCCCAGTGAATCTCAAGTAGGTCAAACTCAAAAGGACTGATAACTGGGCACGTCTTAGGTCAACCGTCAAAAGCTAAAGTCAAAGAGAGATCACAGAAACAAGAACAAGTGACTGTCACTCACAAAGGATCCCCAAAAGATCAATAGCTAGTCTCTCACAAGTCACATATGATAAAGGGCATCACACAGGACATATTTAAGGCCATAAAATAGAAAAAAGCAAAGCCTATGAATCAAGAATTCTATATATAGCAAAACCATCCTTTTAAAATGAAGGAAAAATGTGAGCCATTCCAAGATAAAAATGAGAAGAATTAGTTATGAGACACATCCTACAAGAAATAAGAGAAAAGAATAGCAAAGAAACATAACTCTTCTGTTTGATTTGAAAGAAAACTGAGTAAAATAATAATTGGAAGGTTGGAGTGAGAGACACACAACATACAAATACTTAATTTGTATGAAAACATCACAAAGAAGGAAGATTGGGGTCACAGCTTCTTTATAGGATTGACATTAAGTTAGTATTCATCTGAAACAGGCTACTCTATATGATAATGTTCATCTTGTTACCAAGAACAAAAACTAAGAAATTAACACAAAAATACATGCTTAAATTAAGAAAATTAAAGTAGTATGCTAGAAAATGTCTTTTTAACACAAAAGAAGATAACAACAGAGGAACAGACAGACACTTTAACAGACAAGGGACTAAGAAAACAAAGAGTTTGAGTAATGATCCTTCCTTATCAGAACTTAGGTTAAATGGAAAAATACTTTTAATTACAAGGCAGCCATTGACAAAGTATATTTTTGAAATACAACCCAACTACATGATGACTATAAGAGGACCACTTTATTTTTTTATGTTTATTTATTACTTCAGGATACATCTCCATCACAGTGTCCTCTTTCCACCCCTCCCAGTCCCACCCTCTACTCCTTATCCCTTCCAACCCACTCCTCCAGAGTGGAGTGTCCCGACATAACAGTCCCCTGTCCCAGTTCAGCAGTCATATGAGGGCTAAGAGCCTCCTCATACACTGGGGGCCTACAAGCCAGCACCAATATGGCAAAGTGTCTCATTGATGGGTAACAAAGTCTATGTTCCTGTTCCCTTTGGTGCATTGGTTGTAGTGTAGTTATATGGCTAAAATCCAATTATAAGTGAATAGATGCCATGTGCATCCTTCTGGTCTGGGTTAGCTCACTCAGGATGAGCTTCTTTAGTTCCATCCTTTTGGCTGCAAATTGCATGATTTCATTGTTTCTGTTGGCATTCCATTGTGTAGATGTACCACAGTTTGGTTTTTTTGTTTTTTTGTTTTTTATCCATTCCCCGATTGAGGAAATGCTCAGCATCCTTAATCATCTGAGAAATGCAACTCAAGATGACTCTGAGATTCCATCTCACACCTGTCAGAATGGCTAAGATCAAAAACTCAAATAACAGCACATGCTGGCAAGGTTGTGGAGAAACAGGAACACTCCTTCATTGCTGGTGGGAGTGCAAGCTTGTACAACCGCTATGAAAATCAGTCTGGCAATATCTTAGAAAACTCAGAATAGCTCTACCTCAAGACCCAGCCATACCACTTCTGGGTATACATCCAAATGATTCCTCACCAAACCACAAGGACATTTCCTCATCTATGTCCATAGCAGTCTTATTTGTAATAGCTGGAAACTGGAAACAACCCAGATGTCCCTCAACAGATATTTGAGGGACACTTTATATTCGCAGCAAAAAGATGGAACATGATCCACTGCAACTTTACAAGATTTGGCTTAGTCATCATGGTTTTATATAAAATGGACTTTAAGACAAAATTGTTAGCAGAAACAAAGAAAGGCATTTTATAATGATGCAAGGCCTACTCAATCAAGAAAATATAATCATCATAAATATGCTCACACCTTAAAAAAAAACAGCCAAAACCTACTCACAAAAGTATCCTGAAAAAACTTAGTGGACAGCCCTTCATTAGGCAAACTACACACTACAAAAATGTGTAGTTTGCCTAAGTTTGTGAAAACCCGAGGAACAAGTAAACACTTGTAAAGGTATTGAGCTATTGAGCTCTTACTCTTGCTATGCACAGAAAAGATCCAATGAGTTTAAAAAAAAAGTATTGATAAATGAGCATCATAGCAGAAAATCAGACACCAGAGTAGCATAGCATTAGTTAATACATTTAGGTGTTCTAATGTATAGGCAGGAAACAGAAACACTGAGAGGAGGGATTGTAGCCCCTGCAGCAAGCAATATTCCCTGGGTTTAACTCTGAGTCACTCTTAATTGCAGTTTTATATATATATATATATATATATATATATATATATATATATATTTGTGACTAAATCTAGCTATACCCACACCATTGATAAGGGAAACCAAGAAATGATTGATAAATGTTAACAGTTAATATTTTCATCACCATCACCATCATACACCCATGATGAGCACAGTTCCAAGTTACTCTGAACCTTTAAAGGGGACCTTGATGGTAGAGACCAAAAGAGAAGGCAGCTTTGCCTGACAGAAAATCAGTTGTGGCATCATGTGGCTACTTTGTCCCCAAGGACCCCTAAAGTAGATGGTGTAGTCAGTGTTGGCCTGCATATTCACAGATCCCTAAAACTGACTTTCCATCTTGGATCCAGCTGATTACGATGGCATTTAGTGGAAAAGAGTATAAATTCAACCTTTGAATACACCAAACAAGCATGAGAAACCCACCAACCTACTACATGCATTAACCACTCCTGCACTAGCCTTTCTTCAGTGAGTAGACAAGGGAGAAGTGGGATTGCTGGTGTTGAGCCAGCAGATACCAAAAGGGAAGGACTGGGAAAGAAAAATTCAAACCGACCTGTGTGCTGTGGGGCGCATGCTTCATCAAATATGGATGATGCTATGAAAAAAAGAAGGCCATCCCAGAACAACCAAGAAAGTTCTTAGCAATTGCACAGCTGTCTGTCAAAACAAAATATTCAACACCAGAGTTAACCAGTAGAAAAGATGTAGCTGAAGCCCAAATAAGCTATCTGGAAAATAAAAGAGAGGAAATATACCTAGAAAGAAAGAACAAGAGAAGAAAATGAGTGAAAATGCTAAATATCCTAGAAGGTCTATTCAGCAGGTGAAATGTCTACATGGAATTCAAGATAGAAAAAACAAAAATGACAAAGGAGAGACAATGTTTTAGAATTGCAGCAAAATTTTCTTGAATTATCTAATAAACAAATAACCAAAATGAGTCTAAGTCTCTGTGGTGTGTGGTAACCATATCTGAGATAAATATATAAATAGTTTTTCAGAAATTGTAACAGAAAATGTCTCTCAATATTAGAGTTATCATTTGTTCAGAAATTCACTTATAAAATCAATTCATTCATGATGAAAATAAAGCACAATCATTTGGTCAACTTTATACATTCATTCTAAATTTTATTAAGGAGAAAAAAATGCACAGAAGTAGCCAAGAAAATTATTCACAAAAAAAGCCCATAACTGTTTAGGAAGGTTGGCTAATGAAAGTGGATGACGCTGGCTTCAGTAGAGACTGCCGGGTTCATTCTGCAACACGGATATCGATAAACAGACTCACACCCAGCAGTGGGAGAGGAAAACACATCACACATAAGAGGAAATCCTAACACTCCAAAGCTGCCATTGGGACAGTGACTGTACATCCTTGGCCACTGTTGAGACATATAAAGCCTAGGGTATACAAGACTTAGCCACATAAATGGGAGAAAAAAAAACTAAACAGATTTTACAAGATTAAAAAATAATAATTAAACAACAACAAACTAACAGTGCTGGAGAGACGACTCAGCAAGTAAAAACATGCTGCCAAGTGTGCTGACCTGAGTTTGATCCCTAAGACCCACATGATAGAGGAGAGAAACGGCCTCTGCAGGTGTTTTCTGACTTCCTCACTTGGGGTATGGCACATGGGCATGCATATGTACGTGCACAAACATATACACACAGATAGCTAGATGATAGACTGAAAGACAGATGCTATATAAGACAAAAGATGCATCATTGAAAATTAGAAGATAACAGCGTTATAAAATATTACTCATTTGAAACTGAAAAGCATCCATGTATTAAGAAATCCCATAAACGTGAACAGTCTCATGAAAGTTAAGAAACAACATCACAGAGGAGCTAACCAAACAGCCAGATTCCTATCATAAAAGGCAAGCAGTACTAAATATACCCTACATTTCTATAGTACCCGTATCACTACAGACGAAGGCTCTTTAAAATAGATTCGCAATGCTTTGTGACACATGAGATTAATCTATAATTTTTTTATGAATAAAAATATTTCAATCTCATGGATAGTTTCCTTTGGAGAAGAGGACGAATGGCTTATTTTAAATTTTATTTAATTTTTTTCATATCTCTTTTAATAGTATTATAATTATTACAAATAAGATACGGAGGCAGGATTCGACTCACTGCTGGTTTACGTAAGTTTTTTTTAAAGCATGCTATCTGTGATTACATGTGAGAGCGCTGCCATTAGGATCACAAATGTCACAAGGTGCTTCTCTGGAGTCCTTTGACAAATCATCTAATTAGAGCTGTGTGGTCTGGGTACTAACTTGGGATTAGTTTACTGCAAAGAGGGCAAGTCACTCAATCATAGGAGACACTTCACATGACAAATGACAGCAGGTGAAAAAAAAAAACCCTATCTTTAGAGTCATTGCTCTAGCTGGCTTTCAGCATCTGAAAAGGGCTCTCACGGAACGTCATACCTCACATCTCACGGAATACACCACACACACACAGCACTTTCCCTCTTCTCTCTCGTACCATGCTCACAATCTTCTTTCCCAAAGCCTGCGTCCCCTCCCCTCCTCCCTAACAGAGCCTGCTTCCTCCACTGTGTCATCAGCTTTGTGTTAGAAGGCTTGACTTTGTCATTCAACCCACAGTCCGTGTGGAAGCTCAGAACCTCGCAAAGGAAGAGACCCAGCACAGCTAGTAACCAGCTCCTGTGTGAGAAGTCTCTAGAGGCTCCAGTCCCTGCCATTAGCAGATCACTGAGTTACCCAGTGGCTCCTGCAGACATCTAACACTGCTTCTTTCTAACTCCCACGAGGGACACTTTCCCTCACAGAAGTCCACTCACTACAGTGGTCACCGCAGAGAAGAAGAGAGGCCAGTGGTGTCCCTGGGAATGAGAAGGCCAAGTGAACAAATATTGAAGTAGTAAAAGCGAGACCCTGTGGATGAGTATGAAAAGACAAAGACCGGGAAGGAAAAGGGTTTGAGAGTGATTCCTCAGTACCCAGGCTGGGGTGTGGCAGAGGAAGAGGCAATGAGTAAGTCAAGTCAACAGATGTGTAGCTAGAGGAGAGCCAGCAGACAGAAGCGAATGTCTTTGAGGCCCATGGTAGGTTAGGTGGGGAAAAGGAGGATTTTGGAGTCAAGGACTTGGGTTCAAGTATAAGGCACTTTTGTTAAAGCCCAGATGGTGCCCTTTCTCTTGTAAAATACAAATCTGACTCTTGCTGGTACTACTGGGAGGAGAAGCGTACAACACACTCAACCAATGGCCATATTGTCACCCACAGAATTTCACTAGTATTACTACAGATAGATCATTTGGGGTCACTCACCTAAGAATCCTAGGTGACAGCTACTGTCATGCATCAACGTGGCAAGCACATGATTCTTAGATCTTTGGTGGAACACGAGTTTGGTTGTTGATATGATGTTTTAAGGATGAAATGAATGTTTAAGTCAATAATCTTTAAAGAAAGTAGAATGACCTGTCTAATGTGATTGGGCCTTATCCAATCAGTTAAAAGTCCTATGATAAGAAAGAAAGCCTTTCTCCAAAGACATGGGACCAGTCTTCAGACTCAAGTGACACTCATTTTCCCCTGAGGCTCTAGCTGCAGACTAAGGAAGACCTTGTTAACAATCCCATGAGATTCTCTGAAGTAAATACCTAATAGATGAGCAGGCAGAAATTAGCTAGCTGCATCCGGTTTGCAGTGCTTTCTGAGGACCCCCTGACTGATAAATAGATATGTAGGTATGTAGAGTTGGGTCTGTGTCCCCATGGATTCTGCCCAAACAAAAGAACATTCTTATGGGAGAGACAACAACTAACTAACCATCAAAACTTCCCTCCGTCCCTAACGTGCAGCTGCCTCTGAGAAATGTCTGTCCATACAGGCAGCATCTGTGACCCTCCTATGTAACACGAAATAGCCTGGTGACAAGTTCTTCCCATGAGATGTACATATGATGAGCATCACTGTTAGGCCAAGGAGACCCATCCTCACCTCCTCCTACGTGCCCTCACTGAATCCCAGAGACTCCACAGAGGGGGACCACGAATGGTAAGATTCATGGTCTCTGAAACCTTCTGTGGAAAAAGTAGCTGCTGAGGGCAGCGTCTGTCCGGGAGAGCCAATGGGAGTAAATTTGCACTGCATAGAGTCACTACAATTCTGGGGTTTGGCACAGTGGTTGCCATTTCCCCAGTGAAGCCCTTCATCCTCCAGCTGGGGCCTGGGAGGAGATCAATCAAGGCAAGGTGAATGTGAGCACCTTCCAGGGAGCAGCTGCTCCTACACCAATCACCCAGCAGGACTTGGGAACAAGCTCTTGGAATACTGCCTAGGCAGGCCCAGCTGCTGCTGTCCCCTCCTCTCGGCACAAAGCTCCAAAGCCGCTCCACCAGCTTTCCCAGGATACACCTGAGCCACATCCATAAGGCATTTCTCAGGTGCCTGCATCCTGGGCACCCACATGAGGATCTCCATCCTGGGGCTAGGACAGGAAGTGGAGTAACAGGGCGACTAGGTGACTAAAGCTGTATCTTTCTGCATCCATCCTAAGGAACACAGTTTTCTTTGGTCAGATGGCTGGCATCAGAGGTCTTAATCTGTCTGTCCATTGGGGTATTGAGGAGGAACGGAACACACTGTCCCTGCGTTGCTAAGGACAGCTCAGATGTTATGGCTGGTCCCCAGCCAGTGTGTGTGCTGCCAACCCAGCCTCTGGATCCCCGTGCTGGAGTTGCCATAAGGTTATCCATCTGAGAGAGGGAAGGGCTGGGAGCTGGGGTATACAGGGTATAAAAGAAAGAAGAAAGACCAGGTGTTTCGTGTTGAAGCTGGGTGGAGGGTACACCAGGATTCACTATGCCAGCCTCTCTCTCCACTTTTCCGCACATTTCAAAATTTCTATATTAAAAAAAAATTAAGGAACTCTCTCCTGTGAACTGAACTACATAAGGGGAGGCTCAACTGAATTCAAGCCACTATATCCCTTGACATCATTTCAGGTATCACAGTCACATTCATGAAGAAAGTATCTGCCACAAACACATTTGTTTTCTCCCCCCTCCTCATTTCCATTAATATTTAGTACGGATCATCTCCAAGCCCTATCGCTTAAAACAAGATTTTAAATAATTGATTAATACAAAAGAACACAGCCACACTGCCTTGTTCAGTGCCCATCAAAGTTCTTCTTCTGTTCATGACACATCAATATATTAATGCACACACGGAGATCAGACTACAGATCAATACACACAGAGATGCTTGGGATACTTCTCAGAAGGAAAGCCCATCATCCTTCTCCACCCCTGGTGTGGTCCACGCCTCCACACTCTGCCTAGTAATGATGCTACTCAAGAAAGAATCTTTACTTTACCCATGCAGTTTATAAAGTGTACGAAAACCTAACATTTCTTGACCTCTGGTAGAATGTGTGCTGTTCCTATGTTTCTGTGTAAGTATTTGCACATGCACAAACAGATCTTAGTGTCTGGGAAAGGTGTCAGTGTCCAGACTTTCAAAATGTCTTTGTTCTCTGTGTGTCCTCGAGGGATGTCACAAAAATGGGTGAAGGATGTGATAGGATAGATAGTCTTAGGAATCACTCACGGTGCATGCTGGGAAGTACAGCATGCCAATGCACGACAGCTCTTGAGAGCCCATCAGTTCATAGTGGACACTAAGCACTACCTCCTGTCAACAGCTGAACGCTACGCCTCTGCTGCTCTCACTCCTCTGCCGGAGAAGTACTGCCCAAGGCCACCTGGAGCTCCAGATGCCACTTACCACAAGCGAGAGAGGCCTCTTCCAGGAGACAACCCCAATGAGTCCAGACAACAGCACCTGAAAGAAAGGAGAGCAGAGGGAGGTGAGACACTTGGAAATCCTTCAGACCCACTTCAAATTGTTCCACCAGGAAAGGGCATGTAAAATCCATACAACACAAGAGACAGAGCTACTTCCCATCCAACACCTAGATTCAGCCTCTGCAACTCAACAGAAACTCAATAGAAACTCAGCTTCTCAAGGTCACAGAGAGGTCACCAAATGACACACAGTGCTGTTCTACACTGTTCACCAAAGGACTGTTCACCAAAAAGACCCCTCCCCTCCAGGCTCAGCACTGCTCCATCACCTCATGTTCTTCCCATTTGCCAAGCTGCTCTCTTCAGTCTCCTTTTAGAGTCCCTAATCCCAGGTTCCCACAACTTTTGACTCCTCTTCCCATGCCCATGGGAAACAGGCTATCATGTAGCCCTTAGAATCCTTCCATATTGGTGTCTCCACAGTCCAGAGCTCTCTCCTCTCTGCTACCCATCTCCCTGTTTGTGACTTGTTCCTGGTACCCGTTGCTCTTCTAGTCAACACGGGCCAAATGCATCTGAAGTGATCACCTTCCAGACCTAATGTCCCTCTTACAACCTCAACTTTCTGTAACAATGCTCCTTCTCCCTGACCACTGGTAACTAAATCTCATCCCTCACCAGCCCAACCCTGTTGCCAAACAGATCCAGAGCAGGAGGCTGTGGTTTGCTGTGCAAGATCACAGATTCAGGAGGCCTTATCGTAGATAAACTATTTGGATATAAGACCCTGGAAAGATGGACCACACACACCTGCCACCGAGACCTTGGGTCAGGCAGCCACTGACCCAACTGGAAGCCTTGGATGCTTTTCCCCTGGGACTCCACAAGGGTCAACCAGGCCTGTGAAGGTCATGCTATGGACAGTTATAAAGTCTGTTTGGTCACTGTCTTAGTTACTGTCCTGTTGCTGTAAAGAAGACATCATGACCAAGGCAACTCTTACAAGAGAAGGCATTTAATTGTGGGCTTGCTTACAGATTTAGAGGGTTAGTTCATGATCATCATGGTGGGAAGCAGACAGGCATGGTGCTGAAGCCATTAGCTGAGAGCTTTCCATCCTGGTCTACAGGAAGCAGAGAGAGAGAGAGAGAGAGAGAGAGAGAGAGAGAGAGAGAGAGAGAGATTGGGCCAGGTGTAGACTTTTAAATCCTTAAAGCCCACTTCCCAGTGACACACCATCTCCAACAAGAGCACACCTCCTACTTCTTCCCAAATGGTCTATCAAGTGATTATTAAGCATCAAATACACGAGCCTATGGAGATCATTCTATTCAAGCCACCACAGTCACAGACTGTAGGACACCCTTAACCCATCTGCAGTTGACAGAACCAGATATTAGACCCAACAGGTTTTAGATAATGCACATGAGTCTTCCAATCAGTATTGACAGTAAATTAAACCTTTACCCTCCTCGATGGGCTTTCCAGCAACCTCTTCCTGATTCTCTCTCTCTCTCTCTCTCTCTCTCTCTCTCTCTCTCTCTCTCTCTCCAATGCTGAGGAAGCCCTTGGCTTCCAGCTCTCTGGCCTCTGGACACCTGAGTCTAATTCTTCCAAAGGTCCCTAGAACCAGGCACTTGAATTCTATCTCCAATACCCCCAAACATTCCCAACAGCCTCCATGAGGCCAGATTCATCACTCTCAGATAGACACCATGGTCTCAAGTCATTTTAAAGTTATATCACGGGGTCATTTCTCCAGTGGAGATCTTGTTACAACTCCTATACCCATCTCCTGCTTGACATTTCAAACTCTAACTGCATTCCTTCACCTCCAAATTCTCCTCTTCAGGTTAATTTGAAATTCCCACCCAAACTGCCATCATTTTATGAGCTCATTATATAGTTCAAATGTCAGTAAGTGGCAAAGCTGGATTGAGTCTTCTCTATGTTGAGCCATTAGAATGTTCCTTGCTTTATCTACGCCTAGACAATAGGCCTACTCACACACCCCTGCCTACATGATGAACTGGCTGAGGAGAATGGAGCTCTCCCTCCATTTCCCTCCATCTCCCTTCATCTCCCTCCACTCCTCTCTTCATATGTACCAAATAAAGTTCTTGTGGGCCATCAATAGGGGGATCTTTGCAAGGCAGGGAGATAATCCTCACCAGACACAGACCATGCTGGCATCCCGGCCTTGGAATTTGTTGCCTCTAGAACTGTAAGGCAAAAAATTACATTATCTAAGTCATGGGTTTCTGTCTGGTATAATAGCAGTAGCTAATTAATATGTAGAGTATGCATCAGCATAATAAAATACCTGAGATAATTAATTCATATAGAGGGCAGATAGAGAACAGGAAGATAATTTGGTGGGCTTGCTGGGAAGCCAAGAGGATCAGAGTTCAGTCCCCGGTAGCCATGTAAAGGCTGAACATTTTTTATGACCCCTAGTACTTGAGAGGCAGGGGGCAAAAGCATGTGGATCCCCGGACTTCCATGGCCAGTCAATCTAGCCAGCTGATGAGCATCCACACAAACACGTAAATAATCATGCACCTATGAACACATACTCATATATATCACACACACACACACACACACACACACACACACACACACACACACACA
>CAJQZJ010032551.1:3223584-3275439 GCA_907164525.1 Lophiomys imhausi
ACACACACACACACACACACACACACACACACACACACACACACACACAGCACTGTTAGCATTCTTACAAGAACAACAAACATATGCAAAGGACCTAGGTCAGACCCCTACAGGCTCCTTGATCTCTGCAAGTCCCCATGAGTACCAGTCAGGTGATTCTGCAGGGCCTGTTCTCTGCTTCCTCTAATCCCTCCTCTCCCTATTTTCCCCTTGGTTCCTCAGATCCTACCTCCCCCTCCTCCACAGGACTCCCCTAGCTAATGTTTGGCCATGGGACTCTGCATCTGTTCCCATAGTTACTGTTTGAGGTCTCTCAGGTCTCTCTGAAGACAATTCTGCTAGGCTCTGGTCCCAGAACACTCTGCAGGCAGGACAAACTGTAGGTTGAAGGTTTTATGGCTGGGTTGGTGTCCCAATCCCTCCACTTGAGGCCTTTCATGGTTATAGAAGATGGCCGGTTCAGGTTCCATGTCCCTCCTTACTAGGAAGGTTACTACTAGCAAGGGTTACTCTCATAAATTCCATAGAGTTTCCATTGCACTAGGTTTCCACCTTGCCCCTGAAATGTTCCCCAATTCCAATCAATTCTCCCAGTATTTTCTTCATCCTCCCCACCAGATCCCTCCTGTTCCCATCCCCACCTTCCCCCAGTTCACCTGTGAAGTCTGTTCTATTTGTCTTTCCCAGGGAGATCCTTGCCATCTCTCTTTAAGCCCTCCTTGTTACTCAGCTTCTCTGGGTCTATAAACTACAGCATGACAATTTCCTGAACAGAATACCAATAGCATAGGCATTAAGATCAACAATTAGCCGGGCGGTGGTGGCGCACGCCTTTAATCCCAGCACTTGGGAGGCAGAGGCAGGCGGATCTTTGTGAGTTCAAGGCCAGCCTGGTCTACAAAGTGAGTCCAGGACAGCCAAGGATACACAGAGAAACCCTGTCTCGAAAAACCAAAAAAAAAAAAAAAAAAAAAAGATCAACAATTAATAAATGGGACCTTATGAAACTGAGAAGTTTCTGTAAGGCAAAGGACATCATTAATAGGAAGGACAAAATGTCAGCCTACAGAACGGGAAAAGATTTTTATCAACCCCATATCTGACAGAGGACTAATATCCAAAATATATAAAGAACTAAAAAAAAAAACTACACATCAACAAACTATATAATCCAATTAGAAAATCTAAACAGAGAATTCTCAGTAGAGGAAACTCAAATTGCCGAGAAACACTTAAAGAAATGTTCAACATCCTTAGCCATCAGGGAAATGTAAATCAAAACTACTTTGAGATTCCATTTTACACCTGTCAGAATGGCTAAGATTAAAAACTCAAGTGACAGTTCATGCTGGTGAGGATGTGGAACAAGGGGAACACTCCTCCATTGCTAGAGAGAGTGCAAACTGTTACAGCCACTTTGGAAATCAATATAGAGGTTTCTCAGAAAATTGGAAATCTACCTCAAGACCCAGTTATATCACTTCTGGGGATATACCTAAATGATGTTCCCTCCAACCACAAGGACATTTGCTCAACTATGTTCATAGCATCTCTATTTGTAATAGCTAGAAATTAGAAACAACTTAGCTGTCCCTCAACTGAAGAACGGATAAAGAATATGTGGTGCATTTACACAATGGAGTATTATTCTGCTGTTAAAAACAATGACATCAGGAAAATTTTCAGTCAAATGGACAGAACTAGAAAAGATCATCCAGAGTGAGGTAACCCAGACCCAGAAAGACAAACATGACATGTTGGTATGTACTAATTTGTAAGCAGATATTAAATGTAAAGTTTAAAAAAATCTATTTTCAATAAAAGAAAAAAATTAAAAATTAAGTATGGAAAAGGCCCTCTGATATAATGCTGATGTTGGTAGAGCTTGATGTAAGATTCCTTGGTGTGGGGCCCACTCCATAAGATAGTTATTGTCTCTCAATAGAAGATGTGCACACTCACACTCAATGGTTCCTCCACTGGGCATTTATCCTATGGGCACTGTACTAACCACACAGGTATTTTATAGCAAAAAACTGTCCCTGAACGTAACAACAGAGGACTACTGAAGTAAGCAATTGCTTACATCTAATGTGAATGCATGCAGTATGCCACTGAAAACAAATCTGTTCAGGCTGATGTGCAAGAATGTAAAGTCCACTAGCCTAACAAGCAAGACAAGGCCTAGTGTGGGAAGAAGGTCTCCCTCCCAGTGGAGTGAATGAGAAGAAACGATGGGTGATGGTACAACATCAGTGTTCCTCTCTGGAGGGGTACATGAGAAATTCAGCACTGAGAGGCAGAGGCAGAGCTGGGGGGGAAGTGACACCTGCCTTTAAATGTACAACTTTCTATAATATTAATTTTAATGCCCTATTACATAATGCATACTATCATTTCTGCATATCACTACTAAAACCATAATGTTACTTCTAAAAGTTGCTGGTCCTAGGACTGTAGTGATGGCAGAGCTGGTAGAGTGTTTGCCACACAAGGGTCATGGCCTGGGTTTGGATCCCCAGCACCCACATACATACTTATACACAATACACAAGCACACATACTCAGTCGCCACACACATACATATGCTAATTGCTGACATTAGCCAAAGGGTTACATTTGAGGACTAGAAATAACCTAGGTGCTTACCAACAGGGGAATGCTGCTCTTTGCTGCATCCTTCCCCAATGCCACCGTCAAACCATAGTTTGGAAATATAGTTAATGTCCCATAGGTAGGTTCTCACTCAATGAGAGACAAAGAAGAAAGAGCAAAGGACAGTTAGTTCCAAAAAGCTGCGAAGGCGGGTCACACTCCTGCTAAGTGAGGATGTCCATATGGGCACAGACACACAAGCACCCAGCGAAGCCAGAACTGTGTCTCCAACCTGTTCTCACTCTCTCTGGACAGTACTTTTGGCTTCCTCTCTTTTCCTTTGTATTTCTGGTTAACATACAACAAAAAAGACATCATTAAAACCCAAGCCAACGATAGTTGGTTCTATCTTTCAAGGTGGATGAAAACCTATGTCAGTGAGGGGAAAAAAAACAAAACAAACCAAAAACCAATAACCACAAAGTGACTTCTACATTTTCCTGTTACACGTAGAAGTGGGCACTCAGAGTCAGACAACAAAGGCCCTTGACCGTCACTCAGACAGGGCTGGGTTCTGAGTCATAGTAGCCACTAGTCTGCATAAAGGGGCAGGAAACTAGATCACCAGTATGTGGTGGCACAGGGGTGACAGGATGACCACAGAGGTATGTGGCAGGGTAGGAAGACCTGAGTGGCCTAAGAAGGGTGCCAGCTGGGCTGCCATTACCTCACTGTGGAAGTCCAATGTCAGATGTGAAACTCACACTGGGCCCATCACCCTGCTCAGGAGAGAATATTATATGAACCGCAGATTTTAATTCTCTCATTTTAGGAGTCTCCACTTTCTCTGCACAACAATAAAAGCAATGTATTTGCTGATACAGAACATTAATTCCATTAAAATCACATTATGTATAATGAAAAGCAACCAGACTATAATTACAAAAGCGGACTCACGGACCCACATCAACTTTTAAATCCACTGGAATTACAGTAGGAACCGAAGCTGTCCGGAGGAAAAACCACTGTTTCATTTCTAAATGACTGAATGAAGATCTGCGGTGGCAATGTTAGGAACTTCACACTACTTGTGCCAACTCCAAAGGCAGGCCAACTCCCCACAGCCACCGTTGCCTGGACTTTAACAGTGAGGTGTTATGCCTAGACCCAGAGGAAGCACCCTTCTGGGAATTCTTCCCCTGGGGTGAAATGCCCGGAGACTGGATTCTCCAGCTCTCATAGTGGCTCTTGGAACTTGGGAGTCTTACTATGCCACCCAGGCTCGCCTGTCCTGTATCACACATCATTGGACACTTAGGTCCTCTCACCTAGAGAAGTTCTGAGAGGAGGAAGAGGGGAGGGGAGGGTAATGGGAGCAGGAGGCACCAGGGTGCTTCTTGAGTCCTGTCACCAATCATTGCCCGTATTGAAATGATACATGCTGGAGATACTGATGGACACTGGGGTTCAGCAGATGCCTTTGGAGGGGTTCTAGGTCCCTAATTTAGGAATCACGTAGAGACATGGACAACAGAAAGCAAAGCAAGAACATTTGTTAAGAAAGAGTTTACTTCCAAAGGAGAAAGAGAGGGGAACAGAATACTGAGAAGCTGGGGGGCCACACTGTATAAAGGACAGGGACTTTGATGACATGTTTCTTTCTTTTTTATTAATTCATTTTACAAACTGATCATGGCCACTGCCTCCTCTCCTCCTGGTCCCAGCCTTTCATCCTCTTTCCCCTTGCCCTTCTCTCCCCCTCTCCTCAGAAAAAGGGACCCGCACCTCCCTGTACCAACCCGCTCTGGCTCAAGTCAGATCAGGCCTATGAGCAACTTCTTCCCTTGAGGTGAGATACTGCAGCCCTGTTGATGATATCTCAATGGCTTTGGGGTCATTTACATAGAATGGGCTTTGTTTACATCTACCTACATACAACTTCATACATCCCATGTCTGATTAGCATCTGAAATCTCCTCCCAGGGTGTGCATTTTCTCATTATGAGCCACAGGTCACCTTCAGGTACTTTAGAAGGCCCCTGATATGTTCAGGAGGCTCCAGTCAGTCCTCATTGTTTTGTTTTGTTTTTTTATTTTTTTATTACTTCAGGTTACATCTCCATCATAGTGTCCTCTTTCCACCCCTCCCAATCCTGCCTTCCCCCCCTCTACCCCCTATCCCTTCCCTCCTACTCCTCTGGAGTGGAGTGTCCCTACATAACGGTCCCCTGCCCCAGTTCAGCAGTCATATGAGGGCCAAGAGCCTCCTCATACACTGGGAGCCTACAAGGCAGCACCACTACGGCAAAGTGTCTCACTGATAGGAAAAAAAGTCTATGTCCATGTTCCCTTTGGTGCATTGGTTGTAGTATAGTTATCCTGTATTATATGGCTAAAATCCAACTATAAGTGAATAGATGCCATGTGCATCCTCTGGGTCTGGGTTAGCTCACTCAGGATGAGCTTCTCTAGTTCCATCCATTTGGCTGCAAATTTCATGATTTCATTGTTTCTGATAGCTGAGTAGTATTCCATTGTGAAGATGTACCACAGTTTTTTAATCCATTCTTCTGTTGAGGGACATCTGGGTTGTTTCCAGTTTCTAGCTATTACAAATAAGGCTGCTATGAACATAGATGAGGAAACTTCCTTGTAGTTTGGTGAGGAATCATTTGGATGTATACCCAGAAGTGGTATGGCTGGGTCCAGAGGCAGAGCTATTCCAAGTTTTGTAAGATATCGCCAGACTGACCTCCATAGTGGTTGCACAAGCCTGCACTCCCACCAGCAATGGAGGAGGGTTCCCCTTTCTCCACAGCATCGCAAGCATGTGCTGTCATATGAGCTTTTGATCTTAGCCATTCTGACAGGTGTGAGATGGAATCTCAGAGTCGTCTTGAGTTGCATTTCTTTGATGATTAAAGATGCTGAGCATTTCTTCAAGTGTCTCTCAGCCATTAGGAATTCCTCCTTTGTGAATTTTCTGTTTAGCTCTCTTCCCCATTTTTTGATTGGATTATTTGGTTTCTTGGCATTTAATTTCTTGAGTTCTTTGTAGATTTTGGATATTAGCCCTCTGTCAGATGTGAGGTTGGTGAAGATTTTTTCCCAATCTGTAGGCTGCCATTTTGTTCAAATGACAGTGTCTTTTGCCTTACAGAAGGTTTTCAGTGTCATGAGGTCCCATTTATTGATTGTTGGTCTTAGGTCTTGAGCTGTTGGTGTTATGTTCAGGAAGTTGTCGCCTGTGACAATGAGTTCGAGAGTTTTTCCCACTTTCTCTTCTAGTAGATTTAGTGTGACCGGCCTTATGTCAAGGTCTTTGATCCACTTGGACTTAAGTTTTGTATAAGGTGATAAGTATGGGTCTAATTTCATTCTTTTACATGTGGACATCCAGTCGAACCAGCACCATTTGTTGAAGATGCTGTCCTTTTTCCATTGTACAATTTTGGCTTCTTTGTCAAAAATTAAGTGACCATAGGTGTGTGGGTTCATTTCTGGGTCTTCAATTCAATTCCACTGATCCACTGGTCTGTTTCTATAGCAGTACCATGTTGTTTTTATTACTATTGCTCTGTAGTACAGCTTAAAATGTGGGATGGTTTTGAATGGCCAATTCCCAGCCTTTTTCTTGGCCAGCTGGTCTTTCTTCCATGCTAGTTTTGTAGCCTTTGTGTAAGACCTTCGGTGCCTACTCTTCCCTATCCTCAGCACTCTGCCATGGCTATCTTTCCTCTCAAATCCCTTTCCCCACCATGCAACAGGCAGTGGTCCACCTCCTCCAGAACCCCCATGTCTGCTCACTCAGCAGTAGCCTCAGATGGCCAAGTCAGGGAACCCCTTTCAGTCCTCATCAGGCCCCTACCTCTTGGACACTCTGCCCTGGCTCCCTTGACCTCCTCCCTGCTCCCTTCACAGCCTCTCCTGAGCAACACCCCCTCCAGCTTGTGTCCCCAAGATTTCTGTCTCCCTCCACACAGAGGTATCTTGGCATAGTTCACACCCCTAATGCTCCAATTTCACCCATCAGCCTCCACATAATCTGGCCCAGGGGGATCTGTTGAATGCTTGCCCAGTAGGCCAACTGTACTGTTACCCGCCCACACCTCACTCCCACGATCAACTGTTTCCTCAGCATCCTCTACCTCCATCACCCAGGTGTGCCTACCAGAACCCCCGCATCACTCCAGCTCCCCCATCCTAGCCATCCAAACCTCAGACACTCATTCCTACCTTACTAACCACTTCACAGTAGACTTTGCAGCCTACCCTGCATTCCATGCCTGACTATCAGCTCTTGCCGAACTACTGTGCCAGTCCTATAGAGGTTGTCCTGCTACTTTGAACTTAGAAAATCTGTGTTGTGTAAATTAGTCCAGTTAAAATGCAAATCTAATATCTCATACCTTCCTCCTATGACCCTTCTCCTCTGAGGCCAGCACTATCCCTCCAGCCTCCAGCATCCTGAGATAAGTGGCTGTCTTTTCTTTATAAAGTTCTCTGCCTTGGGTTATTTGTTACAGTAACAGAAAAGGAGCTAATGTTGCTTCTCCATGTGGGACACCTTTTCTCACTATATTGTGATCAGGACCTCACACCCTGCAAGTTCACAGCACTGTCATCTCAGTGGCTCAATGATAGCTGTCAAATGACTCCAAGAGTCACCTACTACCAGTCTATAAGTGCCTGGAACAACGAAGATGTGTAAGTAAAACATGTGAGTAAAGTGCTAAGACAAGCTTACAGGAAGCAAACTTTGATTTAATTGTCCCAATCTGAGTCACTTTTGTCACTCCTTGAGAAGCTAGGACGCTCTCCAGAGAAACTGCCACTTTCGACTGTGGCTGTTCCTGCTGCTGTTCACCATTGTCTACACTTGACACTTCATGAAGGCTGAGGGCTCCCACTTTCCCAATGTCCCCACCCCTGCTGGCAGCAGTGGGAGCCCACATTTCCTCAGCTGAGTAGTAGTCTGCCTTGTATTTCATCATCCAGAACTGGCATTGTGATGATGAAAATACAATCCATATCTAAGCCATGGGAGTACGAAAATTAAAGGCATTTAAAATACTTTTTAAAATCACACTGCTGTATTTAACTCCAGCTAATTGCTTCATTTTTTAATCTCCCAATATCCACGGTGAGTTCTCCCACAGACCTGAGACACATATATCACATACACAACACACACACACAACACCATGTTTGAGCATACAAGTGCCTTTCTTGGGTGTGTCTTTATAGAGTCCCATGCCAGCTCCTCCTTATCTTGAGTGTTCCTCAGCCTGGGACAGTACAGTTCCCAGGGTCTTCCCTTTCCTTGAACTCCCTTACCTTCTCTCCTGGAGTAAAGCATTTTTTTTCCTCAATCTTTGACTTCTTTTTTCTTGACTGTGTTTGTTTTTAGGTAGGCTCTCACTCTGTAGCCCAGGCTGGCCTGGAACTCATGACCTTCTCCCCAAGCAGTAGGATTACAGAAATGTGCTCTGAGCTACTGCATCTATTTGTTAACTCTTTAGGACTATCTTCTTCTCCAATACCCTTCAGAGAAAGGGTTTATGGGAAGTTAAATTTTGAAGTTCTGCATCTCAAAAAGAAGAGATACAAACAAGTAGGAAATATAGTTCCTGACCAGAGTGTTTGTAACTCCATGTGGTAGGAGGCTTTATGTTTTAATTCACTAAATGAAGTACGGGCACTTGACTTTGTGTGTGTGTGTGTGTGTGTGTGTGTGTGTGTGTGTGTGTGTGTGTGTATGATGTGTATATGTGAGTGCAGGCTTGCATGTGCCATGGTGTGAGTGTATGTGTCTAAGTATGTGTGCACATGTGTGAATGTGCATATGTGTGTGAATGTCTACGAGTGTATCTGCAAATGTCTGTGTTTGTGAATTATGAGTGTACATGTATGAATTTCTGCATGTGTGTGTATGTTCATGTACACATGTATGTGTACGTGTGTATATGTGTGTGCCTGTGTGTGTGCATACATACACATGTGTGTATGTGTGTGCGTGCATGTGTGCGTGTGTGTATGTGTGTATGTGTTTGTGTGTGTGTGTGTGTGTGTGAGAGAGAGAGAGAGAGAGAGAGAGAGAGAGAGAGAGAACAACTTTTAGGTGCTAGTTCTCCTTCAAAAGTGAGCTCTGGATGGAACACAGGCTATCAGGCATGTGCATCAAGTGTGTTGACCCGTTGGGCCATCACTCACTGGCTTTGGTTCTTCTTTAGATGTAGTCTCAGTATACTGGCCAATCTAGTCCTGACCTCCTGACTAGAGCACTGGAACCACAATGGGCACCAGCACACACAGCTGTCACAGTGAAGACAGAAACCACGCCAATCCCCCACCCCATCTGCGGACAGCCAGCAGTTCCAGCAGCGTTCATGCCCTCACCTGTCCCCACCCACTGCACCCTCCACTACTTAGCAAGCTCGGCTGTGCCTCCGGGCTGTGGGTCAGACTTCCTAGAAGACAGGCCCATGCTCACTTCTATGGCTGGCTGGAAGCCCAGAGTCCCCAACTTCTTCAGCAGGTCTTGATCTGGGACCAACAGTTCTTTCATTAGGTCCCTCTCCCCCTCGAAACTCCTGTTAATCTTTTTGAAAAAAATATTAAAAATGTCTTTAAAGGGAACATTTCATGTTTCTCTACGGAGAATGAAGAACTTCTCTTAAGCTAATATTTATCCTGTAAGTTTTATTGTTTCCCTAAAAACCTGTCCATCATTTGAGCTATCAAAAGGCACTGCTAACTGACTTTCAGTCCCTTCCCCATGCATAATCACATCTCCCTTCACCATCGTGGTTGTTTGTGTTCTCTTTATTCTTACTTATTATGACTAGGTCTTTTTTTTTTTTTTTAGCTTTTTCAAGCAACTACCTTTAGCTTACACTTGGGCTTTGTTGAGCCTCCTGACTGTAGCTTTGTTTTCTACTTCATTAATTTATTTTTCTATCTTTGTCATCTTTAAGTTCACCCACTTTCCTTCCCAAAGCTGATGTGAGCATTTACTTCAATCAGTTTTAATCTTTCCTCTTAAGGCTTAAAGCTATTAATTCCCATCCTGACTTCTTATTTGATTAATGAGTCACAAAAATGTGTTTTTTTAACTTTCCAAAGATGTTAGGCTCACTCATCTTTTAGTCATTGATTCCTTTTTAAAAACTATTTATTTTAGTTTTTGAGATTATAATATAATTACATCATTTCTCCCTTCCTTTTCCTCTCTCCAAACCCTCCCATGTACCTCTCCTTGCTCTCTTTAAAATTCATGGCCTCTGTTTTTCATTAATTGTTGTTACATACATATGTATATGTGTATGTCCCTAAATACATAAATATTACCTGCTCTGTCTATATAATTTTACCTGTATGTTTGTTTTCAGGGCTGAGAGTTTGGTATTGGATAACCAACTAGTGCTCCTCCCCTGGTAAGCTAGTTCGTTAAGGGAATGTGATCTCTTTTGTGTTCATTTTTCAAAAAATTTACACTTGCTTTACAAATTACATACAATCAATTTTTTAAATTGCACATTTAATTGAGAATATCTTTACTTTGCACAATTCTGCATATGTCAATTATAACAGCTTTGATAACTGTGCTCATCATATGGCCACAGTAGTTTAAATTTTTATCTCAGTGATGTATCAATAAAATGATACACTTCAAAACTTCTCCCTTTGAGTATATTAACCATACTTCAGGGCAGGCCCCATGCCCGGCAGTCAACACAAAATGAACTCACTGGTATTTTTGTAGGTTTTGGTCTCATTTGAGCATTTTCTTTTTGTGTTACTGGTCCTTTGCTTGTATATTATACTTTACAATTTTGTATTTTCATAGGTTTTGTTTTTGTATGTGCACCTGTTTCTTGTGTTTTTTCTTTTTTTAAAAAAAATCTACTTTCTTTGGGATGCTTGCTTGTTTGTTTGACTTTTTTTCTAAAGACAATGAGAAAGGGTAGATGGGAGGTGAGGAGGATCTGGGAGAAACAGAGGAGAAACAGTGATCAGAATATAGTGCATGAAAAAATAGCTTTCAAAATAATTTCTCCCTTTGACAGCAGATTAATCAACTCATCTCTAATGTCCTTGAGTTTCTTTAGCTACTTTGCAGTTTTATTGGCTGTATATAAAGCATGAAATTATACCTGTGTGACATAGCAGTGAACTCATCTGGTTGTAGAACAACTGCCAGTGTTCGGCTGAGAGGTGCACCTGGCTGCTCTGCCTTTACTTCCTCCCAGTCTCTCGACCTTAGAGTGAAGGCATGCTGCGCAACAGCGCGTCAGTGGGTTTTGTTTTCCGGTTTCATCTGACAACTCTAAAGACCTCTGTCTGTTCCTTACTGAGTTAGTGAAGTCACTGAAATATTGGGATTTCTTCCTTTCTTTTTTGTTATTTGAGGGATCTTTTTTTTATGTTTTTATTGTTGTTGTAAAAATGAAACAAACCAACCAAACCCCTCCTCCAGTTACAGAAATTATTTTTCTATACCACGAGAATTCCAGTCTCTTCAAATTCCTGTTCAGACATCCAACTCCTTTACTTAAGTCTTCTCCCCAAGCCCCCTTTCCTGTCCTGACTCGTGTCCACAGATCACACTGGTGAATTTCTTGGTGTCAGCCCATACTCTCAGGCTGCTCTTTGCGGTGTGTCTAGAAATTATGTTTCCTTATATATGGTCCTAGCTCTCAGGTCAGTTCAGCTCCTCCAAGGAATTTATCTGGCATAGCAAATTGTACTTTGAATGATTATCTCCCTTAGGCCACCGTTTGTCTCTGGATTTGTAATCCAAGAGAATACCCTAAACTCTACAGTGGACAAGACCTATGTGACTTGAGTTTACCAATTAACCCTACCCATGACACACTTCTTCAGAGCCATCTCTCCCTGCTCTTCTACCAGACTCTTTACAGCTTTGTTACTTGGCCTCATCTTCCAAAGGCGACAGTGAAAAACCAGAAATGTGGATCAGGATAAAAAGCACTTGCTCGGCTTCATTGTAGAGCCCACGGGACAGCTCAGCCTCAGACCTCATGATACTTGTGTCCTTAGACCTCAGCTTAGAGATATCCAGTCTCCAAGGTGAGAAGGAACCCGCCCAGGGACACAGATCTCGTAAATCATAAAGTCAACATGGAGATGCTTCGCCAACTCCTCGGGTGAGTCAACATGAGTAAGCTGCATGGCTTCCCCAAAGAAGTCATTCCAAATGGGAGTGAGACGATGTTAAAATGCCAGGCTTATGTTCAGTAATTTGAATTTTTAAAAAGGAACTTCCATATGTCATGATAGATAAGTAGGTGCATATTACCCTGTGGATATAATTCATGAAGACTTTCCACATAAATTTTCTCAAACTGAGATTCGATTTCTCTAATAACCCGAATCCTAAAGGAATGCTATGAATAGGGGCAAAAATGTAGACATTCATGCTTCTTTAATTGCATTTTCTGCAAAACTCTGTTATTCTATTTTTAATATTTGATTACACCATCAATGAGGCTATATTCCACAAAAGCAATTATGTTTTGCTCAGCAAAAAAAAAAAAAATCAGAATGGAATAATATTTAGCATACTAACAACTGTAAGAATAGAAGTAAATTCAGATCACTTTAGAATAATGATTGGGATAATTTATCCAGAAATTACAGCAAACATGCTTTAAAGACGTGGCTGTGGTGTCTACTCCGAGTCTAAGCTGTATTTGCATAGAACAAGAATGTACAGAGATAACAATAATAGAATGTACTACTAAAACCTCCACACTTTACAGCATGCTCCAAGCAATAGCTCTCTCCACATTTAAAAAACAAAACAACATTTAATTGAAATGTTCTTTCCCAAATGTCTAAAAGTCATGAAGTAGAATCATTCAACCAAGAAGAAATGGCAAACAGGTGGCTAGCCTCTCCAATGACCCACAGAGCCAACCTCATGTATCGCCCGCAGCTTCAAGCTAACAGCAGATGCCACTTCGGAAGCCTCTGACTATGACCTTGGAATGTGACTTAGAGTTTGATTGGCATATCATAGCTCACCTACCTGCTGACCACAAATAAGCTACTACAGCATCCAGAGGTATGGCGCGGCATTTGGCCCTTGCTTCTGAAAGACATTTTGATAGGCCCTCCCTGCCCAGGAATCACAGAGAAGTTCATGTCTATGTCTCTGTCTCTGTTCATGTCACAACATGTCTCTGCCCCAGCAAGGAGAGGAGGAAAAGGTGAAGAAAATATGGAAATCAAGTCCCAGGGTTCAACAATATAGAAAGCCCAGCATAGAGGGGACCATAACAGAGCCACAGGGTGGGCATGAGGATCCAAGCAGAGGCTGCTTTTCCACTGAGATATTTTTCAAATCTAAAAGTAAAAAACTGAAATTTTAGGAAAAATTTAGGAGACATTTTTCAAATCTAAAAGTAAGAAACTGAATTTTTTAGGAAAAACATGAAGCAAATAGCTGTAATTAAAAAACACAAAGCAGTGGGGCTGTAACACGACAAAGAAGATCCCCAAAGGCCAGTAAACCAGAGCCGTCTTGGCCCTTATCAGGGTTCCAGCCACCTCTGACACAACACATACCTGCCTAGTGGGAAGTGACAGCCACCACAGAGTCCAGAAAATGAAGTTAGGTGACCAATTTAAAAGCAAGGTTTTTTACTATCATGTCCAACAAAACTGAGAGGATAAACAAAATGATGAAAATAAAAATTTCACCAGAAAATTATGATCTTAAAAAATATCTGGAGAGAAGTAGAACTACAAAATGTAACTCCCTAAATGAATAATTCAACACACGAGTTTTACAGAAATTAGACACAGCAGAAGACAGTTCTCTTAAACTAGAAGATGAGAGAATTTAGACATGAACCTACCCAGAAACATAAAGAGGAAGTAAAGCATTAGGTTTATGAATGCAGCTCGGCAGCAGAGCCCAGCGTGCTCAGGGCATGGGGCTCCATCCTAAGCACTGCAAAGATCAAAGGCTCAGTGAAAAAGCTGCCTGTGAGCTGAGATGTAAATTCCAGATAGAGAGAAAAAGAATAGTTTTTATTACTGTGGTAGCATTACATCACCATGGCAACACTTCCAATCACATATACAGAGAAAGGGCCTTTTTAGCTCACAGTTCTGGGGAATCTACTCTGTAACCAAGTGGCCACATTTCTTTGGTTTCTGCTAATACACCACATTATGGCAAGAATATCCAAGAAATAAACCACTTGTTTCATCAGACAAAAGTGAAGAGAAAAGGAGAAGATAGTGAGACCCAGAAGATCCTTTGAGCTAGTACCATACCATACGGTGCTACCTCCCAAAATTTCTGCCACTTAGCAGTATACCACCCTGGAAATCAAGCCCTAACAACATGGACATCTGGGGACATTCAGTACCCGCCCCATATACACACATCAATACAAACAAAACAGTTATTACAGCAAAATATCTGAGGCAGGGTAGCTTTAGGAAGAAAAGTGGTTTACTTTGGCTTATAGTTCTAGATGGTGATGGCCATCATGCTGATAGTCCCAAAGCAGTATAGCACATCATGTGACTAGAAACAGCTCCTGCGTGTTCTGGTTTCTCTTCCTCTAGCTGTAAAGACTCCAATATCATATCATCTTAGAGACATCAGCTAACATTAAGGACCTTTCAAAAGCCTCTACACACCATAATCAAATTAAATTTCCACACTCTCAGATCCTCACAGGAGAATCCAAGTTAAACATCCTGAGCCTTGTGAGGTACACTCAAACCATATCCAAACCAGAGAAACAAAGGATATGAAAGGATGGCTAGTAATTTCTAAAACAACAACAACAACAACAAATACAAAAACAAAAAACAACACACACAAAAAAATAAAACCCTCCAAATCACAAACTATTCAAGAAAGTCAGCAAAGCCAACTGGCCAACCACATAAAAAGAAAACAATGGAAAACATCTTAAAAGAAGCAAAGGAATAGAAACACACACATACCTGCACATAAACATATACACACCTGTTCACACACATACATACATACCAGCACATATACAGACACCTGCACAAACACACACACACCAGCACACATACACATTTATACACACACCTGCACACATACCTGCATATACACATACACTTGCACGCACTCATACCTGCATGCATATCTGCATACACACAAACACACCTCCATGTACACACACACATCTTCA
Source organism: Lophiomys imhausi (assembly GCA_907164525.1). Lineage (NCBI taxonomy): Eukaryota > Metazoa > Chordata > Mammalia > Rodentia > Muridae > Lophiomys > Lophiomys imhausi. The sequence continues at coordinate 3,238,389 of CAJQZJ010032551.1, forward strand.
CACACACATATACCTGCACACACATGTACATGTGCATGCTACCCTCAAAGAAGTAACAAAGTCTGACAGACTACTTCTGACAGAAATGATGGAAAAAACCTTTTAAGTTTTAAAAGAAAACAATCTCCAGTCTAGAATTCTATACCCAAGAAAATATTCTGTTAAAAAATAAAAGTAAAAAATAGAAGTAAAATAAAGATCATTTTAGAGAATCAAAGCAGAATCCATCATCAAAAAACCTGCACTAAGGCGAAGCAAAATTATCTGGAGGAAAACCAGATAAACAAGAATGAATGAAGATGGATGGAAGGAGGCAATAAACAACAACTGCTCCAGAACTCCAGAAGCCATGAAAAGAACCATTCTAACACAGCAAGAGTGCTAGAGTGTATATCCCCAAGTAAACAGAGGACTCAGATGCAGTCGAATGAGCTCCTTGGGAATTCAGGCTAACTTGTATCGAGGGATCTGTGGGTTGGTAGAGGAAAGACGCACAACCAAGACAATTGGCAATGCATGAGCTTCTGCGAGTGGTACTTGGGCAGGTTGGTTGGGATGGGAAGCCTCTCACAGTGGAAAATGTCCAGAATCTAGAGGTCAGGGGTTCATCACCCAGAAGGGGAGGTGGGAATGCACAGGATCAAGAGAAGTCAAAAATGGGGCTTGGTTCTCACTCACCAGCACAATGGTCATCCCTGGGTCAGAGCCCTGACGAGCAGCGGTATCTTTGTGTCCTAAAGCCACTAGGCACTGTTTTATCAGTGGTCAATACATAGTGGGGGAGGTCTCATGGGGAAGACAAAGGAAGAAGGATTTCAATAGCCAAGATCTACTTAGGTTATATTTAAAAAGAAGTGTAAGGATGAAGTTTTGATATAGGTACCAGGAGGCTTTCAAGTCAACAGGCCCCAGCTTGCATTGAGGAAATTAGTAACCCAAGACCCTGAACTCAGAGGCCATCTGGACAGGCTTGGGTATGTCTTCAATGAGTGGCCAAAGGTTCACATGGTGGAGCCTTTGTCTTCAGTGCAGTGATGTTGAAGACTGGGATATTTAGGAGGTGGGACTATGTGGAAGGTCTTTAGGTCAACTGGGGTCTCACCACAAAAGAAATTGGGGCACTTCAGTTTCTCTGGTTTCCATTCTTACAAGGTAATCTTACCTTCTCATGGTGCTTACCTCTTAGTGCTAATTGCCATGAGGTAATGCAGCCAACAGGCCCTTACCAGAGCTGTTGCTCTGCTGGGTCTGTTTTCAGCCTCTACATTCATGAGCTGAATACACCTCTTTTCTTCAAAAGTATTCAGTCTCAGGTATTTTATTACAGTGATGAAAAACTGTTAAGAGACCACCTTTGGTCCACTTTTTATAATAATTAGGAAGGGTTAGAATAATGAAAGTGGAGGGAAAAGATAACACAGCCCCTGCTTCCTTCACCCTAAGAATTCCAAATGGCTATTCCCTAAAAGCTTTAAAACTCAAGGTCTGTGATGGGGGACCGATTGGCACCAATCAGCACTGCAACACCATGAGCAAACATGAAGACTACTGAGGTAGAGCCCATCATGCCTTCCGCCACGGCCAAGCCTGAGTGTGTACATGCTCACATGGGTGCACATGAGTATGCAGGAGCTTATGGACACGTGTAAATGTGGAGGCTAGAGGTCAACGGTAAGTGTCACCTACTTCTTTTTTTTTTTTTTTTCCTTTAAGACAAGTGGTTTTCTTTCTTGAAGACTGTCCAGTTGAGTGGCTGGGCAGGGAGGCCCAGGAATCCCCCTCTCGTCACCTACCCAGCCCTGGAACTAGAATAAGCCATTCTCTTTTTATATTAAATTAATTTGGGATGTTTTCTGTAAACACAACTCTTAAACTGTATTTATTAATAATTCTAAACACCCACCAACCAATCAACCCTAACACTTTAGAAAGGATACCAGGTCACAGGTCCTCAGGGTCAACTGGTCAGCAGTCTGTCTTCAGGAACACCACAATCAGCAGTCCCTCAGTCACCTGGCTCTGGTGTTACTATGGCAGCCTCACTTCTGCCTGGGGTCAGCCTCCTTTGTCCATTCATTCACTCCTAGCACCACTGCTGACCGCTGACCTACATGGCCAGTTTCCCTCAGCTGCTCTGCTTAGCCCACCCAGTTCTTATGAACCTTCTCTGTGCAGGTCCTGTACCACACCTCTTCTGCCAGCCTGTGCTTGCTGCCTCGGGGCTGGTCCCACCTGAGGCCATGGTCTCTTAGTCACAGGCCCCTGCCTCACCTCCACTTGAGGTTGGGCCTTTTCTGTCCACCAGGGTTTAATGCTGGCAGGTGGCACACCCTGCTTGGCACTGAGGACTTTGGTGGGTCATGGGCTTTTTCAGCCACGCCCTTTGACAGGGCTCTGACACTGTGGTCTCAGTGCTAGCTGTTGGTATACCCCAAGAAAAAAAACAGCTTGGGGTCACTGCTTCTTCTGTCAGCAGGCCCTGCCAAACTCCCATGGAGCCTGCAGGCATTGCTCTCCGCATCTCTACAGAGTCTCACATTTTATAGCTCCAAAACAAGGCTTCACCTGTCCTAAACCCAATCTGGCCTCCACCCACCTGGACCACAATCTTTAGCAAATCTTGGAGGCTAGAGTCTTTTGACATTAGGCAGCAACAAGCAGCTGAGTAGCATTCAGAAGCAAGGCCAAGCAAAGCAAAAAGCCCTCTCTCCAGTTTTCTGGGTTTTCCTTTATAAATGCTGTCTCTTAGTTATGCATCAGGCTGTTCTCTCATTGGTCAGCCTGATTCCCTCCTCCTGAGGCACACCTGTTCACCAGGACCATGTGCAATGCCAGGTTTTCCTGACAGAATCAAGTCTTCAGGCTGATTTTGTATGCCCCTTCCAAGAGTCTGCATTTTGGAAGCCCTCACACAACTTTTACATATTTGAATTAATTATACTGAATTATATAACTGTGCTCAAAAGAAGTCCAAACCACCACCACCACAGTTCTCCCTCAAAACAAGGGAGCTAATCCAGAATCAGAAACAACTGAGTTAAAAAAACAAAAACAAAATAAAAAATCAAACAAACAAGAGTCCATGGAATGCCAGAGATGATGCCAAGGAAGATTCTAGGATGCAAGCTGTATGGCAATCCTGGAGAGCCACAAACCCAAGAAAGTGAATGAATTCTCAAGAAGAGAGCAGAAATAGAAAGATAAGCTGCTAAAAAAAAGATCTGGCACAACATTCTAGTAAGAGACTACCATAAATCAAGGTCTTGATTAAACCAATGAAAAACTAAGGCAACCGCCAACTTCAAGAAAATAGTTAGGCAGCAATGATACAACTCAACACACAAAGCTCTATATGAATAACATGTGCCTAGATGTGATAACACAAACTCAAACCTATTCTGGCAGGTAAGGAAGAGGAAGCCCAAGGGACAGTGGAGTAGAAAGTTAAATGTTCACCTCCCTAATAATATCCCCAAGATGAAGTCATATATGGTGGTGTGTGTCTATAAAGTCAGCTACTTGGAGGCTGAGGGAGGATAAAAAGGTGAAATCTGGCCTGGGCATCACAGTGAAACCCTCTTAAAAGAGGAGGAGAAAGGGGGGCCCCAAGATGATGCTTAAAATTAATTAATCAAACATCAAGTTAAGGAAGTAATATCATGGTGCCCAGAGGTAGGAAAGCTAAAAGTTAAAAGTCATTACTTCTGGGCAAATTAAGACAGATAACCATCATGTTTTCCTATTTGACATCTGACTTTTAAAACTGTGTTACTTTTGTTAGACATTAATTTAAAAAGTAGACATGAATGTATTTTCCCTTTTAATACCATAAAACTTTAAAAAAAATGCCCAAACCACATTAAGTAATATTAGCATCTATAACAGCTGCGGGAAAACTGTTGGCCTCTTTACATTTTTTTTAAATATAAAGAAAATTTATTCTCTTCAATTATGACAGATTTCCTAAATCTTTCTATTTTTCATGGGACCATGGGGAACGAGAAATCTGATGTTTCTACACCCCCAAACGCCAAAAGGTTTAAGATCAGCTGGTGTTTCTCCAATTATCAGTTTATGAATAAAGTACTCTCAGAGCTGGAGAGAAGCCAATATCCAGCCAGCTGCTGAAGACTGCACAGATACATGGAAATCACTCCAAGTGAAGACACGGTAGCTGAACAACTGAGCCAGTTGCCTCTCACGGTACACCAGTCAGTCATTGCAGTCTGAGAGGGGCTTCTGAGGCTAAGCTGGCAGTGTTTGAATTACAGTAGAGAGCTGAAAAACAGAAACAACAGGGTAACTAGCTCTGTGAGTTCCAAGGAGGAGCATCAAGCATCAACAAGCTTGTATGTTGTTCTGGTCAGTCAACTGTCAACTTGACCCAAGCTAGAGCCACCTGAGAAGAGAGTCTTAATGGGGAATTATCTAGAACAGGTTGGCCTGTAGGCACGCCTGTGCGGGACTGACTTGTTGACTGGGGTTGGAAGGTCCAGTCCAGTGTGGGCGGCAACATTCCCTAAGCAGGAAGTCCTAAATAGTCTATGAGAGGAGCAAGGTAGCTGGCCCCAAACAAGCTCAGGTACATTTAATGTCTCTGCTCTTGACTGTGGATGTGATGTGACTAGTTTGAGTTCTTGCCTTGACTTTCCCAAAATGATGAACTACTTCAGAACTGCAAGCTGAATAAACCCTTTCCTCTTCTATGTAGTGTTTTGCCAAGGTATTTGACACAGAAATTAAAGAAATTTCCTGTTAGATCAGGAAAGACTGTGGAAGATGCAAGGTGGCTGTAAGGTAAAAGAAAATCCTGTGAGGTTGGAAGTCTCTGGCTCTCTCGGCTGTGCAAAAAAAAAAAAAATAGACCCTAGACCTATTACTGACTTCTCCTACAAAATCATGAGAAGGAATAGATGAAGGTATGCGTGCATGTTGTGTGTGTGTGTGTGTGTGTGTGTGTGTGTGTGTGTGTGTGTCTGAGTGGGATGGTAACTAACCTGGCATAAATGAAGATACTCTAAAGAGACACCTATGTCTCTAATCTGACTACTGAAACAATGGACCCTAAAAAAGGGGAAATCCCCCCCAGGAATCTCATGCTGGGGTAAGGAGAACATACCAGCTAGATGGGGAACTTGTCACCAGGAAGAGACTTCACATAGTTCTAACAACTTGCCAGATACCTTATAGGAAGAGACTGAAGCCCAAACAATGATGGGTCAGTGCTGGGTGTGACCACACCTTGACAGGAATTGTTTAGCTGTGCATATCCTTGGCCCTCTATTAAATGTCAATCTCATTTCAGGACCTGGAATGCAGACTTGGACAATCCACCCACTTTTGTCCCACTTCCCAATGTGACCACATTGAATTAATCTCCTTTCTCTGCTTTTCACTTGTAGTTTGGCTGTTTTAAATGGCTTGTTGTGTCCCCCAAGTTCTGTAACAAAATGTGTGTGGGGGTACACATGTGATAGGTATGAATGTGTGCATGCAGGTGCCTGTGTACATGTATGTAATGTGTATGTGGGAGGGAGTATGTGTATGTGACATGTATGTATGTGTGCATGCAGGTGCCTATGCACATGTATGTAATGTGTATGCAGGGGTATATGTGATATGTATGTGTATGTGCATGTATGGGCCTGTACACATGTATGTGGTACATGTAGAAGTCAGAAGCCAAGATCTTCAATCCCTTTTTACCATATCTTTTGAGAGAGAATTTTTTACTGACAAGCATATACAAGGCCCTAGGTCTAATACCCAGTACCCCATGCCCCATTAGGGAAAAGAAATCTCAAAACAGACTATATTTTTAAATGGAAAACTGTCAGTCTTGTCTTCAGTCACCATTTGGCTGGACTGCCTGGCTAGGGATCTCTGGGGACCTGCCTCTCTCTGTCCCCTCTACAATAGGGTTACAGACATGCAGGAGCAGGCCCAACTTTTTCTCCGGGTGTTGGGGAACTGATATCAAGATCTCATGTTTGTCCTACAGGCACTTTACACTATAAGCCATCTCCCCAGCAACTAGTTTTTGTGTTTTGTTGTTATTGCTTTTGGAGAAAGATACTGTCATATGTGTAGAGAGAGTTAGGAAGTGACAAGAACTCAAAAGCACAGTTTGAGAACATAAAATTCAGGAGAGTGTTAAACCAGCCCTTGAGGCTGGGGTTCAGAAGGACCATGGGACCCATGAAACTAGAAAAAGAAGGGGGGGGGGGTGGGATGCTGGACTACATGTGATGGCCAAGGGAACCAGGTATGTACAGTTGATCATTTAGGTCTCATCGACCTAAGGGAGGCAGAATGGAACTGAATCCAGTGAAGATCTAAGCCAGCACTTCTTAACCTGTCAGTAGCAACCCCTTTGAGGATCACATATCAGATATCCTGCATATCAGATATTTTCATTTCAATTCATAGCAGTAGCAAAATTACAGTTATGAAGTAGCAACAAAAATAATTTCATGGTTGGGAGGTCACCACAACATGAGGAACTGTATTAAAAGGTCACAGCATTAGGAGGGTTGAGAACCATTGATTCTAACCAGATGTATCTGAAAATGTTCTCTACATAGCATGAGCTTCTCAGGGAACATATATACAGAATGTTCCATAGCCAAGAAAACCTAGAAATACAGGGTAGTATATCCCTACCAGGAAAAATCAGTTTCAGTGACTAACAAATCCCAACATGACAGGGAAGGAAACAGTCCAGTCTGAAGAACACAGGCCTTCCCCTCTTCCCCAGAATGAACTAAAGGATTTTTTTTAATTCAAAATACATACTTAATATCTTCCTGAGGCAGGCATGACTGTACATGCTTCAGAAAATACTTAGGAGGAAAATTATAGTGGAAACTCAGGGAGAGAGAGCTGCATTTTTTACTTTCAAAATGAAAATATTCTTTACTGACTATATAAGTAATACATACTCATGTTGCTAAAATTATGTAATATGAAAAATTACAGGGAAGAAAATAAAAATCACTCATAAGACTGACATAGGAAAATCAATGGGAATATTTATGCATATTTGTAGCCAGAGTTTATTCTATATAGAGTTCATTTGTTTTTGTTTTTTTATAAAGACAAGGTTGCCAGTTTGCCATTTAAAAATATATTACAGACTATCTTGAGATGTTTCCCTTATGGAGCATGGGGTACTGGGGATTAGACCCAGAACCTTGTGTATGTTTGTCAAGTGCTCTGCCATTAGGTTACATCCACAGATCTTCTTTATATCTAACTTTCCCAGGCTAGACTTGATCTCTCTGTGTAGCACAGATAAGCCCTGAACACGCAATCCATCTGTCTCAACTAGAATCACAGATGTGTGACACTGTGGCCAACTCAAGATTTTCTTTGCCATGGAAAGAGATGCCGCTGCTGGGGCTGCAGACATACGGTTACCCTTTCTAGGTACATTTCAACCACTTAGTGTGGGATGAACAGGACAAGGTAAAGGGTGCTACTCGCCCAACAAGAAAACACCAACAGCAGGAAGAAGACCAGAGGATATGCCACTGCTAACTCTTGGCGTATCCTGTAGTATTTCCTTTTGGTCGCTGGGCTAAACACGCTAATCAAACGATTTGTTCAGCTTATACTTCAAATGTCACAGACCAACACTGAGGGAAACCAGGGCAGAAACTTAATGCAGTAACTTGAGGAGGAAGGCTGCTTGCTGGCTTGCTCTCTGGCTCTTTTACAGCGGAAGATCAGCTGCCCGGGGATGGTGTCATCCACTGTGGGCTCGTCCCTCCTTCTATGAATTGATAGTCAAAACAGTCTCCTATGGACAACACTGACAGACCAGGCTGGTAAAAACAACTTGCTCATTGAGAGTCTCTTTTCTGGGTGATTCTAGGCTCATGTCTACCTCCCCAGCTGACATCCTAACCCAGCTTCTTAGGCCTTTCAATGTGGACTGAAGACTTCCTGCCTTCAGTGCTACAGTGAGTGCTGGAGCACTCGGCTACAACCTCTCAGCCTCTCCAGTATTCAGACAGCCATTGCTGGCCTACCCAGATCCTTTGTGTGAGCCACTATAATAAATCCCCTTGTTATCTAGCCACGCTATCCATTAGTATCCTCTAGAGAGACCCCTGATTAACGCACTCTATTTAGACCACCTTTGTATTGCACGCTAATTGATCTCATATTAATAGCCTTGGTTTCTTTTTCTTGACCTGCGCTGCTGCCTTTGTAAAATATTATTGTAAAATAATTTTGGTGAATACCAACAATCCAATTTTTTTTTTATGAATCCTAAAACGTTTTCACAGATGACATTAAGTAACTCAATTTTACAGTGATAATTTGACACAACTGATTTTTTTCTTCCATCTTTTTTTTTAATAATTTATTTTTTATTTCTTCAAGTTACATCTCAATCACAATCCCCTCCCTACTCCCCCCTCCAGTCCCACCCTTCCCCCCTCCTCCCCCCCCCCCCCCCCCTCCCCTTCCCTTCTTTTTTTTTTTTTTTTTTTTTTTATAGTTTAAGGTATTTATTTTTCCCCCCAACAGCTCTCCCTTTCAGTCCAAATAATGGTTCTTTTTCTTATAACTATAAATACAATACAAAACAACAGAAATAAATAGGCCACAATTATAAGAGTTATATGGCTTAGCATACATTCCCAATGTCCAGTCCATATGTATTTGGCACGGACTTTTATATTTTTTGCCTTTGTTTCTCCAACTTTTTCTGACTTTTGCTATTTTTTTGATCAATTTTTTGTTGCTTTCATCTTCTAGGGACTACATTTTTTAACGTCTGTTTAAAACTATTACACTATGGCTTGCAATAGACTGAGGCTCTCCACTCTGCTAAGCCTCCCAGCTTTTACTGAGGAAACCACATTAACATCTAAAACTCAGACTTCACTTCACATTCTCCTGAGTTCACCACTTACTTCTGCATTATTTATATCAATGTCTCCCACTTCCTGATTTATCTTTATTGATAAATTTTTCTATGCACTTCAAGTAATTTCTCCTTTCAGAAGTTTTCCTCAGAGGCTGAATTCATTGTCTTGCTGAGAGTGACTTGCACACTGAGTTTAGAAGCCTGGAGAACTCTCACTTAACAACCGGATCCATCTAAAACATGGAGATGCTAGTGCCTTTTCTTCTACCTCTTGGTCCAGAGCATTCAAATCTAGACCAGGGCGAGCTGGCAAGATGGCTCAGCATGTAAATGTGCTTGTCACCAACCTGAGGATTCGTGTGGTAAGAGGAAAAATCTGACCCCCAGCTGCACCAAGGCAAGCACATATGGACTCAATGACTGACTAAATTAATTAACTTTTAGAAACAGTTTTTAAAAATCTTGTACCAACCTGATTTTCTTTGCTTTACAAGCACTCTTCCTTTTCTGTTGGTGTTTCTCTTTGATTATGATTATTTACTAAAGCTCAGAGACTTTTCTAGTATACCCAAACCAAAGCAAAAGCACCTCGCCTTTAGGAGACCCTCGCCTTTAGGAGACCCTGCTTCTCTCACAGTCCCCTGACCTTTTTTTTTTCTCCTCCTCATGTGAGATGTGGCCCTCTGTCTGATCTTCTCACACACTCATCCAGTTTGGGTATTCTAGTGTCTCTCCTCACAGTAACACATCCTGCCTCTGCCATGCTTCACTGGCTTTTCTCTTCTGGCATGTGGCTTCCTCTCAAATCTCGCTGAGCTCATGAACAACCATCTTTTTAAAAAATCTTATTCTATGTCTCTGTTGACCCATGCAATATCTACTCCAAAGCCTTTGGAAGTTGGAATGTAATTGCTGTGGGGGACAAGGGTGGGGAGACCTAACATGTGTGTGGGTACATGTACATGTGTTCATCCATGCAGACACATGTGGAGGCCAGAGGGTAATGTCAGCATGTCTTCTCTAATCACCTTTTCACCTTGAGATAGAGTTTCTCACTAAACCTTTAACTTGCCGTTTTGTCTACATTTGCTGACCAGGGAGCCATATGGATCCAGGCCCCTTTAACCCCAGTGGCTGGGTTATTGATGCATACAGGCCAGCTTTTAATGTTGGTTCCGAGGAACCTGAACTCTAGTCTTTATGTTTCCATAGCAACCACTTTACCCACGAGCACTAAAGCACCTCTCCAGCTCTTGACCGCTGTGGCTGGATCATGGTTTGTCCTCCTGAAAACTTGGGATGAAAGCTTTGATTTCTGAGACATTGTCTTACTACTTGATCTCACATCCCACCTCTCTCATCCTCACCAGTGTGGGGGTCGCAGGCCTGCATCACACCTGCCTTTGTGTTGGAATCTGATTGCCACTGTGCTATTTAGGGAGCTGGGGCCTACTGGGAGGTGTAGCAGGTTAGGGATGGACACTCATGGATGAAGACCTTAACTTGAAGCAGTGAGCCTCACTCTCACGGGATTAAATCAGTCTCCTCAAGAACAGACTGTTAGAAGACCAGGCCATCCCTCCATGGTTTCTTTCTTCTTTCTCACATGTTTTCTGCTTCCTACCATGAGGAGAAGCACAGAAGGCCCTTTATCTCACACAACCTCCTTATGATACACCTCCCGAGGCCCCAGATCCATCAGCCAAAATCACCTTCTTTTCTGCATTTATTTTGTATCTAGTTTTAGGTATGTCACAGCAACAGATATAGATTCAGGCAATGACAGATCCTACCATTGACTACCAACCCATCAGTGAGATGCTAGGAACCGTGCACAGGCAGTGCTCCACAGGCACAGAGAGAAAACAACTGTTCAGTCAAGATTAAACACAAAGACTTTGCCTAATGTCCACTGAAAATAAATGATAAGGGAAGGCCAGAGAAGCCCGTAGACATTGGGTTTCAAGGAGCGATGATATTGTAGACTGGGCTACCATTGAACTGATTTCCTTTTGTTTTTTGAGCTTACACCATTTGTCTATGTTTAAAACAAATTATAAACTTCTGCTATATAATTATACAGATAAACACTGAGTATATATTATCAATTAATGTGTTTTTAATTTCCCCATTCTCAAAGATTTCCAGAGTTAACTGTTACTGCAATTACCTTCAGAGCTAAATTATTTCCCCCAGTCCACAATTTGTAAGAAACACAATGGGGATTGAATTAAGAAAGGCAGATTGCTTGAGTCTGATGCCCAGAGAGTCTAACTTGGTGTCCCTGAAATGTGGTCAGTCTATCGGTGTTCTGTTTTGAAATTAGCTGCCACAAGCTCAAGAGCTTGAAATGAGCCAAATCTAGCATGCTGCATTTCTGGAGGTCAGCAGTCCCATGTGGACTGGTGAGACTGCACCCTTTTGAGGTCAGAAATCCCATGTGGGCTGGTGGGACTGTACCCCATCTGGAGGCCAGAAGTTTCCTCCTTTCTGGAGGCTCCTGGGAGCATGTATTTCTTTGCCTTTTCCAGCCTCAATGTAATGTCATTTCTTTGACTCTGACTCTCCACTTTCCCTCTTCCTGCTATCTGGATCCTGCTGACTGCACTGGGCCACCTCAATGGTCCAGACAATATCTCTACCAGAGGACCTTACTTGACCACACTGGCACTGTCCCCTTGTCATGTAAGGGAACACATCCATGGGATCCCTGGGTGAGAACACAGACTTCTGCCTACACACCTAGAAACATCTCCTTCCCTGCTTCTCCTTCTCTTTTTCTTTCCTTCCTATTTGTGCTAGGGATGGAACCCAGGGGCCAGTGCATGCTATAAAAAAACCCTTGTCTCTGTGCTCCATCTCCAGCCCCCAAAGCTGTACCTTTAATAAGGTCAAAGAGATCACAAGGCAGGAAGTACTGAACCTGACGTCACCACTTGGCCATTGGAATTTGTTCTTTTAGAAACCCTCCTCACCTTAAATGTAAAAAACCACCACCTTGAAGCTACTCGATTCTAATATAAACCAAGCACATCCACCCGGCAAAATTAAAAAAAAATAATATGGTATATACCTAGACCGCCTATTTCAAGAATTGAATTTGAAGTGTGAAATCAAATTTACAAAAAAGGAGGCATGTTTATGAATCAGTAGAACAAGGTAAAAATAAGACAAACAACCTCAGGTGACATATCCCCAGTACAGGAGACATTCACTTTCCTCAATTAAACAGAAAGAGCCCTTGGTTAGCTTGATTAACCCCTTCTTAGCTCTTGCAGTAATCTTTTCAGCTAACTAGACCACTGTCCAGCTAAAATATAGTTCAGCTTTTTAAGATTTTCTTTTCTATTTCTTCTTAAAACAATTTTATCAGATTTCCAAACTGTTTAGGTCCATTTTTAAGGAAAAGGAAGAATGCCTTTGCGGTGCATGCCCACATTCCACACGTGTCACCGTTTCTATTTAAACGCCCCCAGAACTGACAGGCTCTGTGACTTGGGGCTTCCTGTGCTGTCATCTGCTGGCAGACAGAAAACTGGGGATATTGAAAATGTCGTGAAACAGCACCACATTTAGGAAGCATGAATTTTTTTTAATGTAGCCATCAGTCAACCTTAATGCTTGCCAAATATGACACAGAAAACCCAGTCATCGGTCATCAGATGCGCAGGTGTAGCATTTGCTGCAGAGACAATACACCAGGACAAGCAGTGCCTGAGGTCACCCGGGAGCTGGTCACATGTGCCCACGCTGAGGCTCCCTCAGCTGACCCACCCAGGCCTGTTTTCAACAGTCAAAGCATTGCCCAGTCTTCTCCATTGATGCATGCACGCCTAATATTTATCTGAGTATCCTGTGCTGGAGTTGGGACAGGGAGAAGGTGGCCAGGGACTCATTGGGTAGCCCAGACTGGCCCGGAACATGCAGCAAACCTCCTGACTCAGCCTTATGAATACTGTGACTACAGGCATTTGTGTTCTTAGCTGGTTTTATGTGGTGCTGGGGATTGAACCCAGGGCTTCCTGAGTGAGAAATAAACATTCTACCAATTGAGCTACGTCACCAGCCTGAAGGTCAGAGTTTTATATCAATATATTTGATGTGCATACGCTAAGTCATCTTCATCCCATTAAAAATGTCACTCATGATTGTTAGTTGAATTTCTTCCATCCTTTTCCCTAAATCTGGAAGGATCTGGTGGGAAAGGACAAATCACCTTCTGGTTAAAACCAGTGGTAATGGCTTGAAGCTGCCTGTCACACAGTTCTTATAAAGGCAACTGAATCAGGGGTGATGAAATTCTAACAAGATGAAGCAATGTCCCATACCATGCACAGCCATGTGAGGGTACCGCCAAGCTTAGCCCTAATACAGGCCATCTAACTCCCAGCTGTGCAACAGGACGGCCAGACACTCAAATACTCCTTAACTTTCATCTTCTCTGAATCCCAGAACCCTATGTTAGAGCCCCAACCACCAAGCATACTTCTCTAAGGGGTACTGAATTCTAAGGCAAAATCCAAGGAACTGCCCAAAGTGGAAGAGGGAACAAGAACTTGTGCTGACCATTCTACCCAGGGACCACTCTGCACAGGAGTGGTAAGGAACCAGAGACTCGGGTGCATGTGGCATCCCAGGAAAAGGTAGGTTGTCTTAATGTTGCACATCCCAAGTGATGAGGAGGCAACACCCAAGAAAACAAAATTCGCACTAAGAGACAGCAGAATTCTCAGTCCTGAATGGGACATCTGTCTCATACCCTCTCCTCCCAAGGCTCAGGAATCATTTTAGAGGAGGGACTGGGAAGACTGTAAGAGCCAGAGGCATTGGGTGGATATATTAGGGAACAGTGTCCTTTGGACACAGCAGAACAAGCTGCACATAACTCATACCAATTGTGACAGCATACACAAGCCCCACACAAGCTTGAGCCAGGCCAAATCCCTACAGGAAGTAGAGGTTTGGGCATGAACTTCCACCCCTAGCTGAGGAGTGACGGGCAATTGATAGCTTTTGGGAAAAGGAGAGTCAGGTTTTTGTTTGTTTTGTTTTTATTTTTAAGAGTGTGGTCCCTGGTAAGTTGGCCATGTTCCAGTGGAAGGCCACACATCCAAGAATATGTGGGCAGCATAAGTTGGACTTGATGGGTGCCAGGTAGGAGGAGACACAAAGTTTAGTGGTAAAGAGGAAGAGGTGGATCTGGGAATCATGAGTAAATATGATCAAACTACAATTCTCATAGAATAACTTTTTAAATTTTAACAATAATTTAAAAGAATTGATTGGTGATCTCAACAACACAGAGCATGGGAAGAAGTTAAAAAGTCTTTCAGAGAATAACCTAGAGACTTGATTGCTTCTACTATAGACAGGCAGCTTCTCCCACGCCTGGTTCCACTCACATTATCAATGTCAGTTCAAATGCCATCAGCACAAAGAGGCCTTCATTGAGCCCCAGGCTAAAGCAGAGTCCAGTGCTTCCTATGACCATGTAGTTTTATTTACTGTTCAGTGTATGTCTCAATATAAATTGTTTACTTATTTATATGTCTTTCCTAATCCTGCATGTATACTCACTAGGCAGAGGCCTGTTGGGATTGATCTGGAGCTTCTATGTATTCAAATGTTAATTATTTGCCCCCCCAAGATCCTTCCTGTCCTATAAGCAAAGTCTCACATATCAAAATGATGTTGTGCAAACCTAGCTCCCTAAATTTCCCTGTTTGGCTAATAAAGTTGCCTACAACCTGGGCTGGGCAGAAGAGAGGTAAGCAGAGTGAAGGTTCCCAGGGTTTTGGGGGTGGCAGAAGGACCATGAGAAGGAGGAGAGAGTATGGAGAAAAAAAGAGAGGAGACAGGAGAACTGGAGGCCCCCATGGAGTAGCTTGGACTAGAACCAGCCCAAATGGAACAACAGATGCAAGTATTATGGAGTTTTTGGCAGGGGAGACAAGACTGCTTAAAAGGTTGATTATCTGCCCAGCTGTAGTGCTCTAACGCTTATATTAAATGTAACAGGCCTCTGTGTCTTTTATTTAGAAAATAGCTGGTTAAGTAATAACTGCCATCATATTAATTTCCGACATTATTTCATATATACAGAATAATTCCATTTACAGATGCCCATTCTGAATTGCCTTCATCTCTATCTCCAGATGCTAGTGGAAGCCTAGCAGATACCAGCATTATCATGAATGCTGACAGATAGTGGCTGGGTAGGTAGATGGAAAAAATATATGGATGAGTGAATGGACAGATGGATGGAGAACAGAAAGTGAAGACAGGGAAAGGAAATGAGAGAGAGAGAGAGTACGAAGAGAAGCTAGGAGAGCCATTGGGACCAAGGCTAATCTTTTTAGCTTTAACTTTCCTGGAGCCCCTCCTCTCCTCACAAGACAGCCAGTGACCATGCTGGATCTTGGATATGGCAAAATGAGAGAGGGGAAGACAGCAAAGTGTCTGATGGATATGCACAGGGTCTCAGAGTTGCTCCTCCATGCTTCTATGAGCCCCACCCTCCCCAGTGCTTACCAGCAACTCCTCCTTATGGAAGTTGGCTTTTGTTGCTTGCTCCAAAACACAACTGTTCTAAAAGTCTAAGTTGTATTTATGGATTGTTGGTACTCAGTGTGTGCCAACCCATGCTTCACCATTCACCTCATCCTCACAAGGATTTGATGGGGGACAAACCATTACAACTCAGTATTCTGAAGATAAAATAGCAGGCTCTCCAGACATGGGTCAGGAAACCTGCATAAAACCACACAGGCAGTAACAGAGCCTGAGGTTTGGATCCTGGCCTTCTGGCTCTGGTGTCAGTTGTCTGAGTGGAACATCCTCCTCCCTGCTGAGCTCCCACCCATACAGATCTATTGTGATACACAAAGAATTAAACATAATGGAGACTCTTTATGAACCCACTTGCAGTGCGATTTGCCTCCATCATTCTTTCACAACTCTGACCTCACAATGAAGTTTTACAACTTGCTCTAGGGACATTTTATAGACATGTCTTAAGCTAAACTACAACTCAAAGAACAAAGTTTATTTTGTGGGACCCTCTATACCCAAATGGATGCAGCACATAGAACCTTATTTGTTGAAATCATTTTTAGATCTAAGTAGCAGTAAACTTGCTACCTTGATTAGAATCTTAAACTCCTCGGCGTCTATGGGCAAAGGGTATGCAGACCACTCGAAGAAATGTGATAAGTAAATTGAAAAGCAAAATCAATCTTATAAACCTATTTCCACACACACACAAATTCAGATAAATTTTTAAAGGCAGGGAGCGGGACGCAGAAGTGAGGAAATCAATCCAACTGCCTCTCATTCTGGGAGTAAGAACCCTCCTTTTCAATTCTTCGAATTAATGAAATGAACACAAGACCACTCTGATTAGAGAGTCTGTAATAATAGCAGCCTGGAATGCATTTGCATCTTCTTTCAGTGTAAACAGGCTATTTTGATAGTCAGAAAAACCATGACAAATTGCCTGAGATTCCATCCTTTGTCGCTGTAAAATGGCTCTCTGGCTGTAGTAAGAAGTATCACTGTAAAACACACTTACCTTCAAAATGGACAGGCAGAGTGAAGCCGTTAAA
The DNA here is from genome assembly GCA_907164525.1 of Lophiomys imhausi. Lineage (NCBI taxonomy): Eukaryota > Metazoa > Chordata > Mammalia > Rodentia > Muridae > Lophiomys > Lophiomys imhausi. The sequence goes on from CAJQZJ010032551.1 coordinate 3,254,874, forward strand.
CATGAAATTAGTGACATGTTCTCTGCAGTAGCTCTAATTGTAACTGAAAAGATTTCGACTCAACCCGCGCAATGCCTGCACATTCCTATGGATAGCTTCAGTTCACCTGGGACTAAAGTAAGCTCCATGTCTGGTCCTAGATCTCAGTATTTGGCTTCATCCTAGCCCCTCTGGCCCAAGCACACATACATGTCAGGTATGAACTGTGGCATTTGTTTTTCTCTTATGTTTCAGCCCACTGCTCACCAGGCCTCCCCATCGATGCCTGTTCACTGTCTCAAATCTCTTCCTAAACATCACCTCTGGGTAGTTTCCCTGGACAGGTTCCCTGATGTCCTCTCTTTGTGTCTGTCTGCACCATGTTACATTATAGGACATGTGAGGTGTTTCCGATCTGAACTTCCCCTCATGTACCAGTTCAGACCATTTCTGGTCGGTCACTGGTTTCAGCAAACACCACTGCTGATGGAGGAGGTAGGGGCTGGTGTTCAGATGGTACCCATGGTGGGCTATAAATACCACTTCAGTACAAACCTGCAGGAGCTGGGGATCGGTGGGGTCCGTCTCAGAACCAGCCTCAGTTTACACGCTCCTACTTCCTGGTGTCAGCTGCGGTTTCCCCTAACTGTTGCAAGGGATCTTGAGCTAATCTTAAAAGCTTAGAATTGGCCAGCTCCACTGTGGTCCATTCTTGGCTCATGACACCCTCCTAGGCATCTGCCTCCAAGGGGAACCCAAGGTTAGTAGTCATGGGCCATCTACTTCTCATTCTCCCAGCACAATGTCTCCATCGTGTCCATTGACCTCGCCAGAGCCCAAGATGGATACCTGAGCCAGCACACTGGACCCAGAGTCAGTGCTTGGGGCTGAGACTGTATACTACCTCCAGCATCATAGGCAGGAGTTGATTGAGCCTGGTAGAATAGGCCACAACCAACCCCAGTTAACTCAACTGTAGGGGCTGATAGGTTAATATAAGTTAGATTTAGTGAATACCTAAGTTTCTGATACAGTCTTTTAATTCGGGGCATGAAGATCAACTGCTGTGAGCAATTAGCTTATCAGCTTATGGAAGAAGTCAGGTGAAATGAGGGGAGTCTCTTTGGACTGAAAAACAAGGTTGAAGCCAGGTGAAAGAAGGAAAGACTTTATGACCTGGCATTGCTTTCAACTGCTAAGTGGGCAGAGCCCAAATTAAGCTGAAGCAGGTGGAACAAGGAGTGATCCTATTTAAGGACAAGTGGATGAGCCCAGAGAGCTGCGTGCTAAGGGCCCCCGATATGAGAGAGCTCCGAGAGTCCTGCTGGAGAAAGTTCTGGTAGACCAATGGCCAGATCTCCCTGAGGCAGAAGGAAGCTGGTGAGCAGAGAAAGCCTCGGCAAGACAGCAAAAGGCCAAGGACTAAACCCTGTGGCTCAGCTTTTGCCTAGAGGGGTTTGACCTGTCCGAACAGTGGCCTGAACGGAACTGTGGCCAGCTTTAAAGACTGAGGCAGAGCGGCAGAGTTGCTGATACGAAGGAAATAAGGTGGCCTACAGACGCTGAGGTCTCCCAGAGAGAAGAAAGCCTCAAGCCTTATTTAAAGTGAGACTTCGATAGCCAATTTACCCTGACGAACCTGCGTCTGAGAGATCCAGAAAAAGGACTGCTAAGTGCGTTAAAGAGTCTACCCCCGAGACTGGTTTCCTGACGACTGAGGACCTGCCCCAGAGACTGTATCATTCTAAAAGGTTATGAAAATAGTTGTTATGATTATCAATAGGTTTAGTGGATAGGTTAAAGGGGTTGTAGGAATTTATAGGATTAATAGTTAAGAAATTGTTGGTGTTTGTTATAAGTGAATTTAGTAATAAATAAGTGTTAAATAATAATTTAAAAGTCGGTTACACTCAACCTTTAGGATACATTTTCCTTTCTGTGTGGTGAATAAGCAGAATCTAGTACAGTCCATCATGACTTAAAATGGTTTGAGCTAATTTTTTTTCATCTTTGTGACAGTGTAGAATTTATTAAGTATTCAGTAGAAAGCATACTTTGGGTTATGGATTTTGATCTTTCGTTGGATCAAAGCTAAGTAGTACAACACTCTCTTAAGATATGGGGCAGCATCAGTGAACCCCAGCCCCCAGTGACTCACCTGTTCACCTGGGGAAACAACCCCAACACTCTCCAGTGTTGTTGAAGCCTGAAGCGCTCTGGAGGTCAAGGGTAGTAAGAACATGTTTTAGCTAGTGACATACTCATATTAGGCTGGATTTGTGGGGATGTGAGCCCATCTCAAGTGTGATATGACAAAGGCTGTGCCTACCCAAGAAGAATCACACATACCCCTTTCCTTTTTGCTCCTTTCCATTCTGAACTAATAGTTGATGGTGCAGGCATGTGACTCGGTGGTAAAGTGACTGAGGAACACAGTTAGGACTCCAGCATCACAAAACAACAGTGATGAGGAAACATCACTTGAGGAAAATGGTCAAAAATCCCCTTGGCCCTTTGCAATTGCAAACCGCACTGGCAGTTTGTGCACATTTTCATCTTATGAATGTTTATGACAGTTGACACAACCACAAGAGAAAGCCCAAATCATTTAATGGGATCTTACTCTGCATTACATGATATAGCTAGTTTACAACAATTGTATTTGGAGTCAACATAAAGTAATTTCCAGAAAGTGTCTGTCACTCAGATGCCATTCTTCCAGTTGTGGAGGAAAGCCACCAATAGGTGTACCATGCCCATCTGGACTCAGGTGGAAATTCCACAGGGGAAGCCCCCTAGCACCCTCACCCCCATGACACGACCTTGGAGAAACCAAAGGAGTCTTTAACATGGAGTATCATGAAGAAAGCACAGAGACATTGTAGCCCTAAATTTCTGAACGGCTCCCTTGCCTTGCATTAGCCACACTCAGCTTTTCATGAAAAGGAAAGACGCTTTGTGTGTCTGACAACTGGGAGCTGCATACCCTGGCAAGGTGGCTCATGACTTCCTCTAATATGTTGTATGAAATAGATGGCCAAAAATCCACTGAACAAAAACTTGTTGCCCATAGCTCTCGCTGGCACACTACCTGGGTGCATGTCGATCTTGAGGAATTCAAGAGTCCCCTGAAATCTTTCAAAGCCGTCCTGCAGGCTTTCCTGATTGCAGAATTTAGCAGTATAAGCAAATGCCCATGCATTTTGTTCACTGTCTCTGATTTGAAAGAGACTGCTGCTCTGTACCAAGCCTGGTGTTCACTCAGTCTGTGAAAGAGGTGTTTCCCAGGTGCACAGGTCTACACTGTGAATTGCCTTTGGCCTCTCCAAACAAGTCTCACATCTTACAGTTTGTGGTTCAGGAGAGCTGGATAATTAAAGCTACATTCTTGTCTTTTTCATCAGCATCCCTTCACCTGCTCAGGGTCCCACACTAATCTGCAATCACACCGTGTTATCATAAGAAGATTCCAGGTCCCCAAGATGAATGCATAGGAAACATTAGTGAACATTCAGCTGCACACATGCCACCTCCGTATACTGCCAAATAAGCCACTGAGAAAAGAATGCCACTCTGGTGGATCCAACCTGAGGCAAACACGAGCAAATGACTTCTACCTGAATGAATTCTATCTGGAACTCAGTTTGTGCTTTTCAAATTAAGATCACCAGGGCGGGGCAAGATGGCAGCAGTTGGTACAGTTTGAGACCGGATGATTTAGACCCTGAAAAAGCATCTTGTGTTCAAATGAGCAGCTCAGTATTGATAGTATTTTGATAAGAGAATCCACAAGGAAATATGACAGACCCAGCCCAACTGTTACGAATACCCCAAGACTCCTATTTCTCAAAGGAGAGTTCATGGGTCCAGGGACTCTCAGTTACAACCATAGCTGTGAGAGGCTTTCAGTCAGCAGTTATGCTCTTTCAAATGCCATTGTTTACCCATGGCTACTAAGCAGCCTGTTTTGTGTTCTTTCCCATGTTCTGCCTCTTCCCTGCCACAGTCAAAGGCATTTCCTTTTTACCCCAATCTACTTGACAAAGAGGAATTTTTTCCTGTCAGCAAAATTCCTCCCTATTGTCCTTTTCAGGGAAGTCTGTTCTCATCTGGATTTTTTTTTTTTTTTTGCTTTCAAGCTATTAAATATTATTAAATATGTGAGAATAGAGATTCGTGGCTACACAATGCTTGGGACATGGTCCAGGGTGAGGGCAGTCAGTAAGATTTCAGCCTCTTCTAGCGCAGGTTCTCCTCAACTCATGCAAAAATCCTGACAGAAGCATTGGAAGCTGAGATTATCAGAAATTCATCAATACACCAGGGCAGGAGACACAGGTGGGCATTTTGTAAACAGGAATAGATGTGAGAATATGAATTATGATGTCCCCAGATAACTGCAACACACAGTACTGTGGAGTGTGTTTCCCCTTCATGACTGTGTGGTTGGCTGGAAATGCAGTTCACTACTGCTGCACACCATCACCAGAGAGGTCTGGCCCACATACTGCTAGTCTTCGAAAACATCAAAATTCAAAACTGAAGTATGTTTCCTACTGATATCGCACTAGTTTAAATATTGTAAGCCAAGTAATCATGAGTTAGGGAATCATCTGTAATGCAGATATCAAAGAAGAAACTCCCAGCTCCAGTCAGATCCAGGCAGAGATACATCTATCTACTTGGGACTAGGATGGGGCTAGGGTTGTTTTCAGTATTATTTGCTTAACTTCTGTTGTATCACTTTCCCCGCCTAGGGAGAACTGAACCACTCACGCATATTAGGTCCCTAACAACCAACCAAAGATATGACTCCACCCATATCAACCTGGAGAACCAACAATTTCAACTAGGGTTAACTGTAGGATCAGGGGTGAGAGATGGCTTATAGGACCATAATTGGTTCTGACAGCTACACCACAGAGTCTTTGCCCTCACTCCAGTGGTTGTTAATCACTATGTCTGTCCTGGGAAGGAGGGGCCTCACACATGCTGTCTCATCAACTATCTCATGTGCCCTCCCATTTTTCTGTAAAGTAGTTTTAGTGATCATGTCACGCCTGCAGGACAGAGTTCCAGAACATTCTATCCTTCCTTCAGCTCTTATGTCCTTCCTCTTCCCTCTTCTGTGATAATCCTGGAGCCTCAGAAGGTATGATTGATTTCTCAAATTTAGGGCCAAGCACTGACCCCTTATACCCCAGTAACAATCATTTATTTTCAGCACACTGACTGGTTATGAGAATTCTGAGTAACCACTGCCCACTTCAGAAAGAAACTTCCCTGAACAGCATCAAAATCTATGAGGACAAACATAAATGTTTAGAAGGCAACAAGATAGATATATCACATTCATTCAACAAAAGAATAGCAGGAGCTTCTTCCCTAGACCTGTGACCTCTGCAAGCCACAGGCTTGCCTTGCTTAAATTACTAAATGTGTTCTTGGATTCAATTTGCCACTATTTTTTTTTTTTTTTAGTATTTTTGCATCAATATTCATGAGGGAGATTGATCTGAAGTTCCCTTTCTTAGTTGAGGCTTTGTGAGGTTTGGGTATCAAGGTGATTGTGGCTTCATAGAATAGGCTTGGCAAGGTTTCTTCTATTTCTATTTTGTGTAACACTTTGAGTATTGGTTTTATCTCCTCTTTGAATGTCTGGTAGAATCCTGTGCTAAAACTGTCTGACCCAGGGCTTTTTTTTTGGGGGGGGGGGGTTGGGAGATTTTTGATAACTGCTTCTATTTCCCGAGGGGTTATGGGACTGTTTAATTTGTTTACCTGCACCTGATTTAACTCTGGCAGGTGTAATCTATCAAGAAAATTATCCATTTCATTTAGGTTTTCCAATTTTGTGACTTTTGAAGTAAGACCTTATGATTCTTTGGATTTCCTCAGTGTCTGTTGTTATGTACCCCTTTTCATTTATGATTTTATTAATTTGGCTACTCTCTCTCTGCCTTTTACTTAGTTTGGCTAAGGGTTTATCTATTTTGTTGATTTTCTCATAGAACCAGCTTTTGGTTTCATTGATTCTTTCTATTGTTCTCTGTTTCTAATATATTGATTTCAGTCCTGAGTTTGATTATTTCCTTCTGTCTACTCCTCTTAGGTGTGTTTGCTTCTTTTTGTTCTAGAGCTTTCAGGTGTGTTTTTAAGTTGCTAGTATGATATCTCTCCAATTTCTTTATGAAGGCGCTTAGTGCTATGAACTTTCCTCTCAGCACTGCTCTCAAGGTGTCCCATAAATCTGGGTATGTTGTACGTTCATTTTCATTGAATTCTAAAAAGACTTTAATTTCTTTTTTATTTCATTCCCTGACCCAGAGATCATTGAGTACAGAGTTGTTCAGTTTCCATGAGTTTGTAGGCAGGGAAAGGCCATGAACTCATTGGCACAGGTGACAACTTCCTGAACAGAACACCAATAACTCAGGCACTAAGATCAACCATTAATAAATGGGATGTTATGAAACTAAAAACCTTCTGTAAGGCCAAGGACACTGTCATTAGAACAAAACAGCAGCCTAGGGATTGGCAAAAGATATTCACCAACCCCACTTCTGACAGAGGGCTAATATCCAAAAATACAAAGAACTCAAGAAATTAAACAACAACAAACCAAATAATCCAATGAAAAAATGGAGTATAGAGCTAAACCAAGAATTCACTACAGAGGAAACTCTAATGGCAGAGAAGCACTTAAAGAAATGCTCAACATCCTTAGTCACATGGAAAATACAAATCAAAACAACTCTAAGATTCCATCTTACACCTGTCAGATTGGCTAAGATCAAAAACTCAAGTGACTGCACATGCTGAGAAAGGGAAATACTCCTTCATTGCTGGTGGGAGTGTAAACTTGCACAACCACTCTGGAAATTAGTCTGGCACCTTCTAAGAAAATTGAGACTAGTTCTACCTCAAGACCCAGCTATACCACTACTGGGCATATACCCCAAATATCCATCACCAAATCACAAGGACAAATTCCTCAACCATGTTCATAGTAGCTTTATTTGTAATAGCCAGGAACTCAAAACAATCCAGATGTCCCTCAACAGAGGAGTGGATAAAGAAATTGTGGTACATCTACACAATGGAATACTACTCCACTATCAGAAACAAGGATATCAAGAAATTTGCAGGCAAATGGATGGAATCAGAAAAAATCATCCTGAGTGAGCTAACACAGGGTATTTACTCACTCATAAGTGGATATTAGCCAATACATACAAGGTCATCATGCTACAATCCACAGACCCAGAGAAACTAAGTATCAAGGAGGACTCAAGGGATAATGCTTGAATCCCTCTAAATAGAGAAGATAAAATAGACATTGGAAATGGATAGAAAGAGGGATCTGGACAAGAGACCAACATTACTGCCATCTGAGAAACTTTATCCAGCAGATAATTAGGCAAAAATCAGGGACTCTTGAAGAAAAGTTAGGGGAAGGTTTGAGGAAGCAGGAGGAATCAAGGGCTCCACAAAAGAACCAAATAGCCAATTAATTTGGACACAAAGGGGCTTAAAGAGACTGAAACAGCATGCAAATGGCTTGAAAGGACTGGCCGTTGGCCCATTACACATATGAAGCTGACAGGCTGCTTGGTCCTCAAGTGGATCTTCTAATAATTGGAACAGGGTCTTAAGACAATGTTGCCTCCCTCAGGACCCCATTTTCCTAGCAGAGCTGCCTTATCTTCCCTCAGTGGAAGAGGAGGCACTTAGTCCTGATGCAGCTTGATGTAGCAGAGTGGGTTGGTACTGGATAGAGGTAGGGGGTATGGGGAAACTGGGTGGGAGAGTGGGACTGGGAAAAGGGAAGGGAGGGGGATGGGGAATTGAATGTAAAAAAAAAACCTTAAATTAAAAAAAGGAAAAAAATACTAAATGTGGGTTGCTTTCATAGAAGAAGTCTTAAATCCAATTAGAAAACAAGTGGTTGTACTTACAATAGCTATGCCAATATTACAAACACAGGTGTTTTCACTAGGAATGGCAGCTTGTCAGAAATTTTGCCACATTTGTCTTTGAGCAGCCCAGAATTCTACCGGCCCTATCACATGCTTTCCCCCTTTTCATCTCCTCCCGAGTGTCTTCTCACCTTGAGTGACACACTGATGTAAATATCTTTAGATCAGAGTCTCTCCTACCTCATAAGGAACACCATCCACCATGGGGCTCAGCAAAGTCACTAAAGTCTCACATTGGTCTTGAGGTCCCTGCTAAACTAACTAGCTTTCTTCCCTTCCCTCCCCTCCCCTCCCCTCCCCCCCCCTCCCCTCCCCTCCCCTCCTTCCTTGGTTGAGACAGGGTTTCTCTGTGAGTAGCTTTGACTGTCCTGGAACTCACTATAGACCAGGCTGGCCTCGAACTCACAGAGGTCCACCTGCCTCTGCCTCCCAAATTCTGGGATTAAAGGCCTGCGCCACCACTACCCAGCTCTATCTTCTTTCTTAACTCTCCTGCAAGCACAGTCCTAGGCAGCACAGTAATTCGGCATTAAACATGACCTCTCACATGCCAAAAGTCCTCAGCAATACCTGAGTTCCCTCTAGCACCTTCCAGTTGCTGATGTTCCTTGGTACTTTCAGCCAGGAGTAGCCAAGCACTCCCAATGGCTCCCACTAGTCAGGCTCTCTATCAGGGACTGGTTCCTCTCATATTGCTTAGGATTACATAGCTGTTGTCTCAAAAGGGGAGGAGTGACTATATTACTCTGTTTCTCTGCTTCTTCTAGCTCACCAAAAATGACCCCTGTGTTTCTCTTTTATTTCTTGGTTAACAGTCTTTCCAAACTCAAGCAGTTCAGAGGAGGAGTATTCTCCCATGATCATAGTTTCTTGTACTATGCAACATTAAAGGTGAGGCCACAGAGGAATCCTCTAAAAAGCAACTTCGCTGTCCTCCACTGTGCAACTCTTCCTAAGGATCCTAGAGTATATTTAACACAAATCTGAATTGTCCTCCTTCCCCTATGCACCTGCCACTTACAATAGCAGGGTGGCAGCCAGCCGATCCATCTCATCTCATCCTCTTTTTTATTCACTTTTTCTCCCAATTCAGAAACTAGTGTGAAGGGTGTCATCCACATGCAGCTTTCATGTAATTGCTCCCTTACGTGGCCATGTTCTTTCTGGACAAACAGCCGGACATCAGTAGCACATCTTATTACCCACAACCTGCTTACAATCCTATGCTACTTCTAGGGAGTTCAATATTTTCTCTATTCCATCATCCATTTCGGTGGATCCTATACTTACGCATCTCACCCCAGCGATCAAGGAGGTATCCTCCATGAATGCCACAGCTTCAGACACAGCAGCCTCAGCTATAGGTCTTAGCACCATGTCAAGGACCCTGCAATAGCCACCGCAGTAAAAAGGCTTCCCATCCCAGCACTCAGGAGGCGCAGGCAGGGAGGGGAAGAGCTGAGATCAGGATTGCTCTTATGAGCACGCCACCCTCTGACAGCTGCATGTCTTGTCTCAAGAGCAAGGGTGATGTAACTACTCCCTCCAAACTCATCTTTGGTTCTGTCATGTGCCTGTTCAGGTGCCAAGTATTGGGTAATTTTTCCCGGGCAGATGCAGACAAACATCTATTTAACTCAGATAGTATACCAAAAGCAGATCAAAGAAATTCCCATTGCCGACAGGAGCATGGTGAGTTCTGGGCAGATATACCCTAAAGAAGAGACCCCTCTCCAACAATTGTTAAAAGGGGGGACTTGTGTGCCACCTTGTGAATGGAATGTTAATAACTGTTTTGATTTCAAGATGACAATGGTCATGTCCTGCTAAGAAGGCAGAATGCCACAGCAACGTCCACATTCCCTAATGTATTCTTTGGAAGTTAACAGTTGCCCAAGCTTTCCAAGCATCTCGTTAATATAAGTTTAGAAGTTCACCTTTGGTTCTGATCCCCCACTGTGATGGAAGAATAAGAAGGGCACGCACAAAAAATAAGGTCCTCAGCTTCTTTTGAGAACATCCTGCCAAGGACTACATGAGTGCCAAGCGTTAACAGGACCTGGAAGGCACTCCTTCACTGTGGCTGAAATGAAAAGTCTCTCCTGGGTAAGCTGCTCATTCTGGTCGGCATGGCACTAAGGATTTGGCCACTGGAAATTCCTCATCCCATGAAGCCCTCAGGCCTGGCTGCCTATCCTGATTGACTTAAACATGCATATCACCCGAGAGCGGTAAACCCTTTGCTGCTGCTGAGGCAACCAGTGCAGCAGGGAGGCCAACAGCAACAAGCTAGACGTTGGATCTGGGCTAAGAAGACTGATGTCAGCGAAACCATCCTTGCTGGCTATTTCACTTGCATGATAAGAACAAGTGAAATTCTTGGCAAGAGTTCAGATGTCATCATTTGCCATTCTCTGTACAGTGTCAGGTGTCATATTGTAAAACATCTGACATTCAACTAGAGAACATTGTAGCTGCTTGATTCGTTTATAACATTTTAAAATTTTCTTTCCTCTGCCAACAATGTACCATGGGTCTTGGCCATATGCAAAGAGACTCAGGTTCCGTGATAGGAGGATAGGGATGGAGAGTAAGATTGCTATATGAAAGAAGCCACAGACTGGAAACCCCTCTGCACCTGGACACAGTCAACAAACAAAGCCTGTGTAGTAAAAAGCCTCAGGTCTACAAACCTAGAAAAGGGAGGCTGCTATGTAAATGACCTATCGAAAGCATCTTGAGACTGGTGGCACAGCACTTTTGAGCCTGTGGCTTTCCGCAGATCACAGGCTCACAAGTACTCTTCCCCTTTTTTTCATTTATTTATTTATTTTAAATCCCAACTGGAGCTTCCCCTCTCCCTCCTTTCTTCTCATTCCCTCCCTCTCAACTCCCCTCCTCCTACGTCCCCCTTCCTTTCTCCTCAGAGAAAGGAAGACCGCCCATGGATATCAACATGCCTTGTCATATCAAGTTCTGGTAGGACTGAGCACATCTTCTCCTATTGAGGCTAGACAAGGCCGTCCAGTAAAGGGAAAGGGATCCAAAAGCAGGCAACAGAGTCAGGGACCTGCTGTTATAGGTCCCACATGAGGACCAAACTGTGCATCTGTTACATATGTGTAGGAGGTCCAGGTTCCAACCATGCATGCCTTCTGGTTGGTGGTTCAGTCTCTGTGAGCCCCTTCGGGCCCAGGATAGTTGATTTTGTAGGTTTTCTTGTGCCATCCTTGATCTCTCTGGATCTCTTTATATTACCTCACTATATATACCTAATACAGTTCTTCTCCTGGGTCCCAAGAACCTTAAAATCTCAGCAAGTGATACCCTCCCACCCCCACACAAACACCCACTCTCATCTGCCACTAGATCCACCTCTGAGGAGGTGCCACGCATGACCCTCACATGACATGGACAATCTTTAAACAAACAATGACAAAACACTGCGTCTTCAGTCTCTGACTCAACAATTTTCAAAGTGTGTGATAATTTCCATTCCCTAAAACATCCCTAGGCACTCAAACATACAAAACAGACAAAATGGCTATTTTGTTAGTGGAGATCGATTTTACAAAGCCAAAAATTAAATATGGGTGCTGGGGAATATAGATGAGTGGTAGTGTGCTTATTGAAGATATGTATTACATAATTAGTCAAGAAATTTATACTGTCTTTTAGACTTTCCATTCTGTTTCAGTAGCCCCCCCAGTAAAAAGGATGTTTCTGGCTTGTCCTGTGACTTGTCAGTGTGTGCCAACCACGCCAGAGGCTGGTGTAGAACCAGTTCACTCAGGTGATCTGTGGTTCCTTCCTGGAAAAAATGACTTCTCAAGTTTGCAGCAGACTGTGAAGCTTCCTCTATGCAGTACATCAGCCAAACACCAGGTTGTCAATAATAATAATAATAATTGCAGCAGTTTCCAACTAAAAAAATATAAAAGTCAAATTGGTAAACATGTAAACTAAAAAATCAGCTCATTTATCTATTTATTGATCTACTCAAAGAAAAAAATTAATAACAACTCTAAATACAAAAATAAGTATATGTATATATATATATATGTATATATATATGTCAAAATCAAACCTTTATAACACTATTTCTATATCACACGGCCCGCTAAGTGTGCACTGTAATGTTCCCACTCAAACTTGTATAACTTGTCACAATTCTGAAACTAGGCTTTGAGTTTGGATAATTAATAAAAATCTTCCCTATCCACTCACTCTTGATTAGCCTCCATCAGGGCTGTGTTTGCCCTTCTCCTATCAATTGTAATCATTTATTTGAACCAGCTCGGTGGCTCATTAGCGCTTCATTAGTGCCTGTGGGTTGGATAACATGAGCATGAATTTCCAAAGGAAGTACACATCTCACTGGCAGCACAGCAAGGACACAAATTCCCAGAATGTCTCACTCAAGGCAGTGAATATCTTGACTCTTGAGAGAGACAAGCAGTGTCCTTGAGAATGAAGAGAACTCACCCTCCCATCCAGTCACAAACATCAGTTCTGAAGTCCTTCAGTGACCACAACAGTCAGCATTCATCTCAGACTTGACCTTGCCTCACATACTGTTTTTGGGGTTTTTTTTTTTTTGTTTTTGTTTTTGTCACTTAAATACAAATACACCCTGTAAGTCAAAAGAATTCAATTCAAATTTGGACGGCCAAAGTCACCCTGTCAGCAAATTAAGAAAGAAATTACAGCTGCTGCCAGGTACTACCCTGGAGGTTCAGTGGACAGCTCGAGCCCTCAACAGGACAGAAGCAACTGAGGGAGAGACCACATAGCACGGACCTCCAAGGACGGCCGCTCTTACACAGATCATGGCTTCAATGTCTCCAGAAGGTGGAAAGTGGGACGGGAAGACTGCAAACACATCATGAGAGAGAGGACAGGTCAAACAATACTGCAAGGAGCTGATCGCACCCACCTAGATTCTGAGACTTTCCACGGGACAGCTGGATGTACAGCTTCAATCTCTTCAGTGAGCTGCAGCCACTAAAATTCTAAATGTAAGGACGTGGAGAGATGGTGCAGTGGGTGAAATGAGAGCCACGCAAGTGTGACGGAATGTGCTAAAACCCACAGAATCCACATAACAGCTCCCGAAGTCCCAGCGCTCCTATGGCTAGAGATGAAAGAATCCCAGGTGCATGTGGGCCAACCAGCCTGACTTACCTAGTGGCAACACCCTGTCTGAAATAAGGTGGACGGTGAAGACTGACAGTCAAGGCTGTCCTCTGACATCTACATGCCATGGCGTATACTTGTGCACACACACACATATTCACACACACACCAAGTACACAAATATACAAATCAACAATCAATATATCTTATAAAGAAATTTTAGAGAGAAGAAACATCAAGGCAAAAGCACAATTCTCACCACAAAAAGAACAGGAAATAGCGTATTCTTACACCAAATATGAATGACCATGGCCCAGGAGCATAGATCCAGGTGACCCCCAAGTGCCATATTCCAACATGGTAACAGCTTCACAAACAAAGAACATCCTAAATCAAGGCACTTTACAGATACACCTGTGGGAACAAATAGGTGTGCTACAGTGAAGTATGGATTCTCAGCTGTAGGCTAGGGACGCTAGAGGACAACATACTTAGCCTTTGGACTAATGGAAATCAGAGGACTGCAGCATGTTCCGAAAGTCCTAATAGTCACAGGCTGGATATTAGGTCACACACAGAGCTGGGAATCGAATGGCTATTGAGGGGCTACAGGCGGCTCAAGTAATCTGGCTCCAGACCTGTAACATCTACCTCTCCACAGTCAGAAGCAGCTGTGGCTTTGCTTCCTGGAACTTCTGTTCACATAAATAAGAAAGGTGGGGAACTGAATCAGATAGTGCTGGGATAAAGCTGCAAGTTTCAGTATGAGTGTAGTTTGAGGAAGAGAGATACAGAAGCAGATGTACAGGCGTGCATATATCTTCAGGCTGGCGTATATAAAACAGAGCCTCGTTATTCACCAATTATGTGCTTGATAGTCCACCTATTTAGTAAAAATTATTTGTAACTCAAAATCCAATGGTTAAGGCCCTTTACAGCCTTGCAGATACATGTATCTGGCAGCAAATAACCTGAGTCACCAAACACATGCATTCTCAGATGAGCTAAAAGGAAGTGGCAGTTGCCTTCCCCCAGCATCTCTTACACTATAAATACATATCTATTTCACAGCCTATTTAATGCCATACTTTCTGTAATGTGTTTTCTGTTGGTGAGTCTGATGCTTAAGAAATCTCAGAGCAGAGTGTCGAAGGGTTGTCTAATGTTCCTAGGTGCAGAAAAAAATATGACGCAAATAAGTTCAGGCATGAATATAGTGCTATAAGATCAATGTTAATGACTCTACAGCACATGAGTGCACGTGTGGACACACACACACACATCTGTAAACAGAAGCACACATAATAAAGCAAGGTTTACGATTGACCAGTTGACAGAAATACGACCAAAGGAGGGTGTCTGGCCCTGAATTTCCCCCAGGGACAATGCAACATTCACGAGTTCGAATCTTTGAGACTTCACAGAACATAACAGCTTCAAATAATTAGACCTAATTACCCATGTGTTTCCTCATTCAGTCCCCTAAGAGAGCCTAGAAGCAATTATATTCCAGTAGTTCCCAATAAGATTTTCTGATAAAAGAAGAAATGGATAAAATGGCTGATGATAGGGCTGGGACATAGAAAACAAGATGAGCCTAGAGACTCTTACAATGGCAAAAAAAAAAAAAAAATGAGGAATTGTTAAGAAAAAAAATAGATGTGTAAGAAATAAAGCAGGACATATGTTGAAGGGAAGCAAGAACCAAGTGGCCAGAGGTTATGCAATATGAACAACCAAATCCAGGGTTATTCAACAAAATACATAGCCAGTATTCCTTAAAGTGCCAAGTTTATAAAAATCCAGCTAACACTAAGGGACTGCCAAAGATTAGGGAGGCTCGTCTTGATGACCAAAGGGAACATAGTACACTAAAAGTCACCAGTAAAACTCAACTGCAGCCTACTTCAGGTTATTTGTTTGTTTGTCAGTTTTGTTTTTGTTTTGATGGACATGCCATGGTTATGTGAGATGTTAACCCATGGGGAGCCAGGTAAAGAGTGAACAGCACCTCTGCATTTATACATGAACAAATCTCAGAGCAGTAAAAGGACACTCCACCTCTAAGTTCAATCACATTAGCTGGTCCTACAGTGAATGACAACCCCACCATCATTCTTCTGGTAATGGAGTGTGTTGGTTTTTAAATTCCTGAATCCACCTGTAAACAAACATGAGATCCTGGGCTACCATTAAAGCCACATGAGTGGCAGCAGAAGGAAGGCAAAGGACAGGAGTCACAGGAGAGTGTCATCTGCTTCCCTCATGTGATATAGACAGAGAGCTCAAAAGATCCTGCCAGAGAACGGTGCATCATGAGAGGGCTCAAATATACTCTTAAAGTGATAAAGTAACCATCAGAAGAAAGAAAAATTACGAGCAACAGAAGTCAAGAGGATAAACTGGAAAGGATAAATTGAGACTATCCATGTCAACCAACTACTGTAGCCAACAGACAAGTGAGCAAGCAGATGGTGATCATAAATATAAACCCCAAATCCTTTTTATAATCATCTCACTGGGGGAAATATTAAGGGCCTGATACTACCTGAGACTAGAGACTATGAAGCCATGAGAGAAAGATGTACACGGGTAAGAATGGCAGGAAGCAGCGGGATAAGTAGAAGGGCACGCTCCCAGAAATATTGGAGCACCCTCTCTGGGTACTGCACATCCGCAGTCCTATCCCAGACTCCGACTCTTGGGCTTGTAACACAGAAAAAGGATCAGAAACTTGGACCTAGAGACTAAAAGGAGAATGCTCTCAATGCCCTATTCACAATACAGCAATGTGTAAAATGGCCCAGGTCTCCATGTATGAGATATCAGATAAAAAAAACTGTGAAATATAGCTGGGCAGTGGTGACTATGTTATCCAATATCTGCTATGAAAAACACAAAATCCAAGGTTCATAAACTTAAGGCTAACTGTTGGTAAGAACTAAGAACCTAATAATACTTCTCTGATAAGTCATTATTTTTTAACATAAACCCTAGACCTGGGTTTGTGGTATCTCTGTAGGAACTGCCAGGGAATACCTAGAGACTCCAAAATGATACAGGCTCTTGCCATTCCTTTGTGATGTTCACCATGATGATATGACCCTATTGCTGAACACACCATGCACTTTGGTTGAAAGATATATAGGAAGCAAGTTGGAACTGAACAGGAATCCTTCTTCCTGTTAGCTAGTTTTCATGATACAAGAAGGTATTCTCTGGGTTGCTGGAATGGAAAAGGCATCAATGGTAGTATCCAGCTGTGAATTCTACCAACTACAATACCAATATGCCAGGCAAGATTTACCCACTGGTGCAGCAATGTCATAAGTGTTATGGGGATAAGCAATAACTCTGACTTGCTTTGAGGCCTGTTTTACAGGAGGGAATAACTGCCTGGTACTGTAAGCCCAGTGAAAATACCATTGCTGGAGTGGAGGTGTCAAAGGCTCTAGGTCCACACAGGTGAACTCACCTCTTTTGAGCAGCTAATATTACATGGTACCAAACTGCATTCTAAATATTTATGATTATACCCACAGACAAACAGTACTCTCATCCTTAATCAGAGAAGCTTCTCCTTGCAGTGAACAGTAATGAATACAGACACTCATGGCCCTTGAGATACTTAGAATAAATGACAGTTGCATGCTCAGCCCTCATCAAGATTTCAAGACAAGAATGTAAGAGCCAGGAGACAGGGAGAAGGCTGTGAAATGCCATTTTCAGGGTATGGCATAGCCATTGTAAACATGATCTCATAGCAGCTGTGGTTGCCTATACTTGGCCTGCACACAACTGGGTATGTCAATAGCCAAGCATGGATCAGGGATGGGCTCACAAGTCCCCACCCCTTCATGGTGAACTATTGGGCAAGTGATAGATTCTGAGAGAGGAACAGTCATTTCCTTCACTTGTATATGCACTGGTGAGCCCACTAGGCACCAGTGGATAGTTGCAAACATGTGGCCACACTGATCATCTTAGTTAGAGTCAGTGAGTCACAAAACAAAAGAAAAAGGCATAGATGTGAGGAGAGAGGATGGCATGGGTAGAAAGGTGATAAGAAGGGGGTGGGAGTAAGAGTGAAAACAATGCACTATACACATGTATGGAACTGTCAAAGAATAAATTTAATCAATAAAAAATGCAAAGACCAAAAGAATTGAGAACAGAAACATACATGTCTATTGGGATCCTATTTTCCTCTGTTTACTTCTTAGGCGCCATGGGATGAGCAGTTTTCTCCACCACTCACTCCAACCCTCGAGGGCTGGCTCATCACAGGCCCAAAGTAAGAGGGCCAACCAAGTGAGCCACAGTGAGACGATTGATCAGTTGCCTGTACTTGTTTCTGCAATTGTTTCCTGGTACACACACACACACACACACACACACACACACACACACACACACAAGAGAGAGAGAGAGAGAACGAACACAAACACTCTCTATCCAACCCCACCTCAGAAACTTATTTTTATATACATTGAGTCATTACTAAACTTAAAGCTGGTAGAGCTCAAAAGAATCTTAACTTTGCAGAGTTTGGTTTCTGGGGCAGTAACATCCCTTAAACACCATTTACTTCCATGTCTTTCCATTGGTCTAGGACTTGAAAAGGAAGCATAATTCCGTAAAATGACATTCTTCCATGGCTACTGTGGTAAAATTTTCCATCAAAGCCAGCATCTCAAGATGACCTTTCAATTGACCCTAAACCCATGGCAACCACTGTTTGGATCTCTACCACTGAAAATTAGTTTTGCCTACATTCAAATTTTCTATAAATAGAATCCTAAAAATTATAGTTCTTTCTAGGTGATTTTGAACTGCTGCCCTGGCTCCCTCACGGCTGAATTAAGTGATTACTGCAGTAGTGACCTAGTTTGCTTTTCTCATTTGATTAACTGGTCCCAGAGAATATGCATGTCATTTCACATAGTCCTAGTGTGATGAAAACAATTTTTATTCTGCATATACTAGAATGGCATGTATTAATCATAAAATTCTCTGCAATAACCTTGAGTTAGCATTGCACTTATAAAGTTAAACAATCACAGTTTTCCAACAGATTCACCTTCCGGCAATGATGGAGACTTTCTCCTCTGACAAGTGAGTCTCTGATCCTCTAGACCCTCAACTTCTACCATCACTGACTCCTCTCACCTCAGGACCTTCCCTGAGGGAATATGCTCACCTGAATTTTTGAATGTCATTCCCATTCCTTCCCCCCAAATCCCACCAGGCTGATTATGGGCTAGCAGAAGAGAGAGCACAATAAGAGTGGCCCAAACTTAGAATGCCAGCTTCCAGAATCATAACTCTTAGGGCCATCCATGGCCAAAGGAAGGACAAGAAAGCAGTTAAGACAGAAAAACAATGCTCTCACTGGCTTGTGGTACTACATACTCTTTAAAGACAAACACCCTCCAGTCATGGCTATACACCAGCCTGTCACCCATACACTTTAAATCCACAACTATTGAAGGATCCTACAAACACACTGGAAGCTGAGGAATTATGTGATCTGACCAGTTCCTTCAAGGCCCAAGGCTTTCTGTACAGACTTCAAGAAAGAATTCGGCCACTCCCAAACATCAGATGTCCAGGGACAAAGAACCTGCTGGGGGATTAGAGAGTTGGGGAACATAAACAAGAAACAGGACAAACTAATTACAAGTCAGCCCATCAGAAGAGACTCAGCCCAGTCACAGCGATGGCTAGTGTCTCTGGCAAAGTTGGGGCTGGATCAATGTATATTCTACCAAGAAAACCAAGCAAGGAGGACTGGGAGGTAAATGAGAAAATGCCAGCTAACCACTGACTTCTCCAGCAGAGACAAGGACTTCAGAAGAGGAAGAAACTGTAGTTGATAATGAAGTTTAAATGTGAATAAATTACACTGAGGGAAAAGACTAGAAAAGACACCAAGATGAGTACCAAGATTCCCAAAGGCTATCTGTGTGCCTACTCACTTTTCATATTCATGTGTTTAAATATTAGGAGGTGGAGCCTCCAGGAGATGACTAGAGGCTCCTCCTCCTAATATTTAAATGACACAGCTCTCCTGAACAGGGTTAATGCACAGACTATAGGGGTCTCAGTAGGCTAGTGAGTGAATGACCTAAAGCCAGGGGCTTCTAGATGTCTTCACATGGGGGATGGTTGTCAGGAAGCCAAACACCATATGATTAGAAGGGTGGAGCTTTAGCAACACTCCTGCCTTCCAGAGAAGTTTAATGTTGAGTTGACCAATAGCCAGTGTTTTAACCAGTAACTCCAAAAAGGATGGGATTTAGAGTGTCCAAAGACTGGAAAAAACAGAGGTTCCTGCAGGATGGCACACCCTCAAAGGGCACAGCAGCCCCACACCCTTCTCACAGGACCTGCCCTGAGAGCAGCCCTTGTCCGTCCTGCCCTCTGCTTGACATCTTTATCTGCATGTCCTTCACAGAAAATGGATAAAAGTGAGTAGAGTTGTTTCCCTGAGGTCTGAAGCTATCCTGACAAATTAATCAAATTTGATACTGAGAGGTGCTGACCCTAATTTATAGCTGCCAGGTCAGAAACACCGGTTACATGTGAAAATTGAGACTGGGCTGTGCCTTCAAACCTGTGGAATTTGATAATGTCTCGAGGCAGACAGGGTGAGCGAGGCTGAATCGTAAGGCGTACTGTCAGTGTCTGCCGGAGAAGGGGATATGTGGGGAATCATGCCAAACGTGTTTTGGTGCTCAGAGGTGAAACATTCAATACTGACAGTAAGAGTAGAAAATCACTTTGAGTTGTTTTCTTATAAAGCAAAGAGCTAGCTTTCCCCTTCCACCTAAGAAGGTGCTGCCTCTGAGGAGGGAAGTCCTCATCAGACAGTGGTTCGACTTCCCCACATACAAGTCTTCGAGAAACAACCTTCAAGTGTCTAAAAACTGCCCAGCCAAGGGCATTTTGTTATAGTTTCCCACATACATTAAGATACCAACTACCTCTCCCTTTCCAGACTACCTGTACTAACTTGCTGACCCGTGAACCAATTCTGACAAAGGGATGTGTGTAAGCCTTAGTGGGGGCTGGGGGTCTCTATAAAGGCTGCTACTTGTCTCTACATCCAATTCCTGCTGTTTAGAAGACAGATATGCTTCTTGGCGAGACAATGGCCCTGTAGGCAACAAACTTGAGGTAAGGTCAGTTATGTTAAAGACAGCAAGGAGAAATGGGGAGCCTGGGTCCATGTCACTGTGGAGAGTGGCTGGGCTGGCGTTTTTCTTATAGAAATGTGAAATGTATACTGTTTCAGTTGGACATTTGCTTTCCATAGCTATCACAGCAAATAGCCACATATGTAAGCAACTTAAAGCAACATAGGTTTATGGTGTCTGACATGCATCTCACCATGGACCCTCACCAATGAGGCCATGTGCTGGTGTCTGACATGCATCTCACCATGGACCCTCACCAATGAGGCCATGTGC
>CAJQZJ010032551.1:3279626-3291974 GCA_907164525.1 Lophiomys imhausi
ACACACACACACACACACACACACACACACACACACACACACACACACACACACACACAGCTCCACACCACCATGCTTTACCCTCACCTGTTAGATGCTCACTTCCTCTGTCTCCCAAGAGTCTGCAGGCCTAGCCAGCAGGGAGCCCCCCCCCCCCCAGCAGCTGCCACCACGAGACCTCATAGAGGCCAATGCCACAGACACTGGCTATACTGAGACTTCTGTTGGACTGAAGGAGATAGGGAAGGAGGCAGAGAACATGCCTGGCTAGCAATTGAAGATGCTGTGTGTGACAGAGGTTTTAGGAAGAGCCAGGCATCGGGCTGCCTAGCATTGAGGGCAACACTACCCTTACAGAGCAGAGTCCCTACCTACATGCTTCCTGAAGGGCTCCCTGAAAGGTCCACGGCCCTCACCTGGTCCTGAGAGGCTGGCTCAGGAAACTGCTGAAAACACGGTTACAAATATCATCCTGCACAAAAAGGATTTAAAACTTTTCTCCTAGAAAAACGAGTTTTGAAGTACGCAATGCTGGTTTTCTGTGTGTACGGTGTTTTCTACCTTGTCTGGCAGATTTGCTTTTCTGGGCAATCCTAAATTAATTCCAACCCAGAGTCAGAGAAACAATGCACAGTTCATTTAGAAAGAGGCACAAATGACTAGCTCAAAGCCACCTTTTCTTTGGGACACTCAGTCCTGTTCTCTCTCTCTCTCTCTCTCACTAGAGCAGGCAATGGGGGAGTGGACTTCACTGGGAATTTCGAGGCAGCTATGGTATTAAGAGAGAGGTTAGCTACGCCCACATACTGAATCCATGGCCTCTGAGTTTGGAGGGCTTACCAACTACCTTAAAAGGAGTAGACCCTTGCATACTTGCATGTGCCTTGTAGGGGGAAGTGGTGGTAGCACATGGGTCATCTGCAAGTCCTGTCTGCTTCACTCTGCTAGGAAGTAAAGGGCAGGACAGTGTACCACACTGACACCCCTGCCCACTTCATGCCCTCAGACAGACACAGCATGGGTGGAGGGAGGGAGGGAGGACAAGAGGGAGGGAAGAAGGAAGGGCTGCTACTTTTTAAGGTGTGAAGCTGCCCACATGCCTTTTAAGTCCCCTTTCGTTAGTATTTATATTTGTTTTGTATTACTTCTGTTACCATTCGGAACAACTTCATCTTTAAAATAAAGGTTGCATTTCTCATACTAGAAGGCCGGTACCTGATGTCTTCACACAACGCTCAAAGCAAAACCCCAGAGCAGGAGTGGTCAAAAGCAGCTACATCCAGAGGAAGGTACCAGGAAGGAGGAGTCACGTGGTGTGGGGGGGGGGCGAGGGGGGCTGAGGGGTCAGGAACACCGAGAGGAAGAAGGAAGTGAAGCTAAAGGGAGAAGACCCACAGAAGGTACAACCACGAAAGGAGCATGCCTCTGGGCTCCCTGTCCTTCTAAACTCACCTGGAGGTAACTGATCACACAGAGGAGCAGAAATACCTTGGTCTATTATGCTGATGTGACCATCCCCAGCATTCTCCCAGCACACTGCTGCACTGTCAACCTCCTTTTTTTTTTTTTTTTGAGAGAGATTAAGAACATCCATTTCTTTAACAGAAATGTGAGGTCTCTAGTCATAGTACAGTGAATGAAGTAAACCCTGGCTGCTGTTAGACACTCTGGCTGGCTGGGTGTTTCCCACCACTGTTTTTTTTTTTTTGTTGTTGTTGTTGTTGTTTACATTACATGGCTAATAAATACTCAAGGAAGGAAACAGAGAAAACATGCAAAAAAATACAGTAAATAAAATACACCTCTATCCAGCTACAAACAGTTACTATTTTGTCATGTTTCCATCCAAGCTTTGGGGGTAGGGCATGTGTTTGTGTATGGTCTCATGTGCTGGCTGGCACAGGGATGTGCATGAGAGAACATGGGGTGGAGGAAGTTGATGTCTGGTGTCTTCCTGGATTGCTTTTCACTCTATCGAGGCATGGTCTGTCACTGGATTCAAAGCTTGCCTACTCTTACTAGCCTAGCTTGCTGACTTGCCCTGGGCATCCCTGTGTCATTCTACCAACTGCCAGCATTACAGGTAGCTGCCACACTCACTGGCTTTTACCTGGGTTCTGGGGCTCTGAACTCTAATCCTAACCTTTACACAACAAGCCCTGTTTGTACTAAGCAATTTCCCCAGCCGCTCCATTCTGGCTTTTTCATATCTCTGAATAGTGATCACAACTAGTAGGACTTATGTTATGTGTATTTAAAATAATGTGAGGATTTGCCTAGGCAACTGAATATTCTCTGAAAACATGATTCTTATGGCCATGGCATCAGGAGATAGCATTTTATAATCACCCTGCTACTGTTTGTGACATTTCAAGTTGTGTGAAATTCTCAACTAAGATAAATAAAGCAAGTAAATAGTTTGTTACAAAAGTTTTATTGTGGTCTCTGATTGCATGTAAACCCTTAGCGGGTGATTGGAGCAAAGGGCACAAATATTTACTTTCAGAGGGTTATACCCATCAATCTTTCCTCCAATTGTCTGGAAATGCATTTGTTCTTCAACACACACACACCCATATTGACAGCAGATATTTACGTTTCCTTACCAGTTTCTGGACTCTTCAAAGCCCTACCCTGCAAACAGAATGTTCTTAATTTGCATTCTATGATTACTTGTGAGGCTCGGTGTTTTTGTTTCTTTGCCTTTCATATTTCTTCAGCAGCTCGCTGACTGGAGACTATACAGACCCTTTCCATTTGATGTTAATGTTTTTGTATTGATTTATGCCTGCTTTTAGTGTAATAAGGATGGATTGGCAGGTAGATAGTGTGTGTCCTGATTTGCCAATTCGGTTGATGGTGTTTGACACATGCAGCACACTAATGGATGTGTGGTCGACTGTACCAATCTTTCCTCATAGGATCTCTTTCCATTGCCAATGCAGTGTCACTGCCCTTCAGCATGGGGCAACCCCAGACCCAGTGCTTGCTGTCAGCATCTCAATTCCCTAGATTGAATATGGAGGATAATGAGAGTGCATTTTTTAATAGAGAGGAGGGATGTGGCAGGCAGTGTCTGAGACACACCCAATGCCTCTGCCTTCTGATAGTCACATGTCACCCAGCTCCAGCCAGGTAGGACCAGGGTTATCATGGAGTAGGCTTACAAGCAAATGCTCCCTGGTGACAGCTAAAATTGACACAGAAACATTCAGGGAAGTTGGATCAAGATCCTTCACCTGGGCAGGGGATAAGTATGAGCAAAATGCAAAGACACAGATGTATGAGAAAGTCATAATTAAGCTCATCATTCTTTATTCTGTCTTCCTTGATCCACAGAAACTGTGAAGAAGCAAACATTTGTTTCTGGTGGCTAAATATAAGGCCATTTGGTATACAGCAGAAAATAACACGTTATACAGAGATGTCTGCTTAATGGTTCAACTTGATGATAGCTTACTTTATAATTTCTCAATGCAGTTACTGGAATATTAAATACATTTCATTATGAGGGTTTGAGGACATAACCCCATTGCAAGTCAGGGAATATCTATACATGAATGCATATAACAGTGGCTAGGGTAGATTAAAAAAAAAAAATAGGCCAGTGGCTTGTCACTCTGTCCATGAAAAAAAAAAAAAAATCACATAATCCTTTTCCACCTCTGAAACCAGACTCAACCATGGGACTTGCTTTGGCCATGAGAGCAGTATCAAAGGTGATGCAGGAGACTGGAAGCTGCACACAGCAACTCACCATCATACAACTGTGCCCCACCATGGGAAGGAACCAAGTCTGCTGGTAAGACTACATGACTCACAATCCCTTCTGCACTCCAACTTCCAGCTGACCAACTATCAATCACATGAGAAGGCCCTCGGCTGCAGGGTCATCGGCTTATGAAAGGGCCTAAACAAACATAACATCCATCCATGCTAACACTAATTTTCCATGCATAATGTCCCCATGAGTGTGTTTAAGGAAAGCCACCAAGCTCTAGGCTGATGTGTTACAAAGAATTTAATAACTAATACAGCTGCCACTGTTACTATTATATATTATTCTGTTCTGAAGGTGGATGTGGGAACAGTTCAGTGGCAAAGACTGTTTTTTAGCGGTATACTCCAGGGTGCTCATGTTGACTCATCCGCTGGAATCATTTTGGTAAATGACAGTAGGTGAGAGCCTAACCTGGAGTTTCATTCTCTTTTTCCATAATCCCCGAGACTTTGTTTCAGGATGTCACATCCACTGATCATGTCTATAAATATAAAAGCAAATCGTGGCCCATCACCACAACTGTTTTAATTTTGTCCACAATAATGTTATCTGATCTTCTACTAGGGTACTCAGAAATGTTCACAATTACCTGTAGTAGCAATGAAGCTGCCAATGGGCTTAAGAGAAAAAGGATGCTAGTAACAACAATGGCTAGGTGGAAAAACAGACAGTCAATGTAACCAAAGGGATGACTCCATAGCTATTGTTTACCTCCAATCAAAACCAACCTGACCCAGGTCTCTAGGTCAGTTGGTAGCCAAAGTCCCCAGGGTCATCCCGAGGGCAGCCCTAGGTGATGTAAAGGAATGGTGATCACTTGTGAAGACAGGGTACCACTTGGTAGCCTCTGTGGGAAAGAGTACCATAGACCAAAATTCTCAAGAGAACTATGTACAGCTCAGCATGAGCCAAATGACTAAGACCCAAGCGCCAGACGGCATGTCAGAAGTTACAGAAACTGCAGGCCAATTGCAGAAGGACCCTTCAGGGAAAGTTTCCAGACTCTGAAGAAGAAGGTTCAGCAAAGAGCAGGTGGATTCCAGAGCAGGAAGCAGGAACAAATTCTGTGTGGCAATCAATTTTCTTTGAATAGAAGAAGCTTTTCTCTTTTTTTCCCAAGCCCTCAGCATACCAGATGATGATGCCATATTGACTGGGGCAGGTCTTTACTCAGTCTTCCAACTTGGATGCTCATTTTGTCAGATACTTCCACAGACAGTCTTACCGGCCATTGGGGAGGAAGGGTTTAGCCCAGGCAAGTCAACACATAACATTAGCCTTAGGTTCCACAGGGGCAATTCTAAGCATACCTAAGCCCTGATCCAATTCCTCTAATTCTTTCACCCAATTTGAAGCTTCTAATCTCTTCCAGAAGTGATACTATGACTCCTTTCCTGTCCAACCTCTCCCAGCACAACGTCAAACAGTCACAGCTATGAATACACCTTAATACAAACACAACAAAATAAAATTCTCCAGAGGGGATGGGGTACTGTTTAGTACAACCTTTGTCTGGATTGTGCTCTTGTTCAGAGGAGGGCATCATTGACTCTTCAAGAAAGCATCCTCTTATTTGATGCAGTAGTAGTTTGGTTTGGTTTGGCTTATTCATAGCCTCCATGATATTTTCTCTCAGGTTGCTCTTCCCCAAGGCAAAGAGATGCAGCTGGAAGCACAGCTTGTTCAGAGCTGGCAAGAGTTGATTTCACAAGCATTCTGCTCCTGTTCTCACACTACCCTGGGTGTAGAGTTAGGTGACTGCCGTGTCCAGTGTGGGTGCCCTTCCCCTGGCCGGGTGCAAGAGATATGGGCTGATTCTGTACTCTAATAGGAACTTGTACCCCAAGGAACTATATATGTCACTATGGCCAGCCAAAACACCTCCCTAAGCCTTCTCCTAAGAATATAGTCTCACAACAGTGCAAGATGGGGTAGGAGGGGGATAAAAATCTGGCCACAAGCTGTGGTGGTGTTCTGTGTCACAAAATTTCTAGTGTGACATGGTCGGGGGACAACATGAATATCATCCTGCCTTGGGGACAGATCCTTTCCCCTAGGAGCTGAAGTAAACTGCGCTAGTTCCACCAGCTTATAAAATACCTTTTGTCATCACTGTGAGTATATGCTATCTTTGAATCCTATTAGAAGATTGACAGTTGCCTGTGCAGGGATTGTTGGAACAGCTAAAGAGCTTTGACCTCTAAACATAGCTCCACCAACCACACTAGCATTCAGTAAAGCTAAGTGTCTTACAGAGGGCCTAAAGCCAGCAGGGAGTGAAGTCAGAGTTTGCACAAGGCCTTACAGTCCAGGGTCGTCACCCATGCTCTCCATGAGGATTCCAACTTGTGCACCTGACGCTTCTGTGAACACAATCCACAAATCAGTCATGACTTTACTTGGTGGGTTTGTTCATTTTCTTACAAAACACCACTTCCTGCAAGCTATATTGATATAGTCATGCCTTATTAAGAGATGAAAGGGATCCATTTTTATCTTCTACATTAATATATAAATACCTAAGGACAACCATTTCATACTCAACAGTTAAATGTTAAAATATGAAATAATATATATGTCAGACATCATTCTTAAGTGATTGCTTGGCCAGGGTTGGCCCACTGGAACATTTTAGAAATTTAGCCGTTACAAAGAGATGTGGACACCTCTACTCCACAGCTCCAAATTCCAACTGAAGAACCATCGACTCTAGCTCACCACCATAAAGGAAAATAACATGCAGGTCACTCCTTTTCCAAGTAGTAAGTGTTTGGTGGTGAAGGTCACCTGCAGGTCAATCTTCCACAAACTGTAAACTGACAACACAGTATGCTCACCACCTTTACACTCACTTCTGGATCTCTTGCTGGCTTCCATTTAATGGGCAACTTATCAAGTTACAACTCTCTCATGTGCCTTGCTATGAAGCATTTATTTCTTTCAGGTGGGATATTCTCAAGACAAAAACTATGGCATCAACACTAGACTAACCTCAGGAAATCTATTTTACCCACTTCTCAGGTGCTGGACAAGCCTGCGGAGATGCTCCATGACTGTGTCACCTTGCTCTGTGCAGTCACTTTGAGTGCCATGCTGTCACAGAGAATTTTTCTGACTATCCTTTACTTCCCTTCATTTCCTAAAGGCCAAGTTTATTTACATCTTCCACCATAAAGGTTTTTCAACCAGATACAACTGCTTAGAATGTGCTCTCTAAAACAATGTCTGTACCATTACTGGTAAACAAAAAAATGTGAGTTGATTCAAAATATGTTTTTTGTTTATTAAATTTGTTCTTTGACAATTTCACACAAGTATATAATGCTTTCTGATTACACTCTCCCCTCACCTTCTCTTACCTCCCCTCTCCCACCTCTCCAGCCACCCACCCTACCCCCATTCCCACATTTCTATCTTTTGATTTTGTAGGTTCAACTGGGACCTTCTATGTGAAGGTGGGTTTGGAACTACTCATCAGAGCCTGGGAATCCCCATTTTGCCCTCTCCTCAGCCTGCTCTGTACTTTCTGTCTCCATCCCTAGCATGTGAGAGGCTCCGGGCACTTTCACTATCTCACAGTATTCCTCTTTTGTGATTGGCTTATTTCACTCAGCCCAATGTCGTCAAGATTCACCCATGTCAACCTGGGTCAAACACTCCTTCTCTTTACAGCTGAATAATATTCTATTACACAAAGATAGCACATTTCCTTTCCATAAGCACTTCAGACTTCTGGAGATAATGCTGCTGTGAACATTGGTGAACAAATATCTCAAGTCTCTGCTCCCAGTTCCTTCCTATATAAAGTGAGAAAGCAGACTGCAGAAGCATGCAGTAATTGTCTCTAATACCCATGAAGACCCATCGACCTATTCTTTATTTGATGTTCTAGAGATAAAACTGGGTTCTTCAGAAAGAAATGTGATGGCTGGGTAAGTAACATACTTGGAGCCACCAGATCTGCCATCTCAATTCCTACAGACAGGGAGCAGAACACAGCCTCCTCTTGGGGATGACCCCTGCGGTCCCAAGTGTACCCAAGCCAGGCAGGCAAGGTACTACAACTAACATTAAAAAACAAACATTCCAACCATAGGAATCCACATTATCACAGAAACAAGTCTCTGAAATACATGGCTTCTGGGGGTGCTAAAGCGTTTGTCAGTATAATGAAGAGAATGAAGAGCGGAAATTCTGGTCATAAGTGATGGATTAACCTTCTAAACCCCCTCTCCCTCCTGAAATCACAGAGGCAACAGATTCACAAGGCCAAAGAAACAGAGCAATCATGCGGAAGGAAGTCCAGCTCTTTTATGGAAGCCTAAGCAAGGACACAGTATCTGGGATGGCTGGTGCATGTGGAGGAGGAATCGAGGAGGCTCAACTCAACTACCCTGAAGAACACGGAGGTTCTACCTTAGAGTCACAGGGTATCTGGAGGCAGGCTGCAGAGATGCCCATTGGCTGAGGTCACAGAGGCACTTGCATCCATCCATGGTTTAGAACCAAACTGATATCCAATTATAAAGAATATAATGTGGCTTTAAACAAGAAAGGAAATCTGACATGTTACACAAAGATGAACCTTTAAGACTATCTCAATCCAGTTTCTGTTGCTATAACAAAAAAAAAAAAAAAAACCAAACTGATACTAGATAAATTACAAAGAAAGGAGGTTTAAGCCTTATAGTTTGGGAGCCTGGGAAGTCCAAGGGCATGGTGTTGGCCTGGGGCTATGTCATCCCACTGAGGAATGTGGAAGGGCAAGACAGCAACAGAGAGTGCAAGCAGGAGAAGGCCAAATTCACTTTTGTAACAAACCCATCTCTGGTGGCATCAACCCACTCCTGCAATAACACCAATTACCCTCTGCTCATGACAAGCCAGGCTCCACCTGCAACAGTGCGGGATTGAGAAAGGAATTTATTATAACACATGGTTTTCAGACCCAATGAGTGTTAAGTGAAATAAGGAAGTCATAAAAGGACAAGTAGTATATGATTGTACTAATAGAGTTGCCTCAAGTCACCATATTCCTACAGAGAGTAGAATGGCAGCTGTGAGGGGCTGAGGAGTGGGAAGTAGGAGGGTTAGTGTTTAATGGTTAATGGTTTCTGTGCTCTGGAGGCAGGTAGTGGAAATGCCTGTGGGCATATATCCAGAAATGTTTATATGGAAATTTTTGAATATTTTACCATGACATAAAATTAATTAGGAATGTTTTTTGTTGTTGTTTACGAAAACACACAAGAAAACAAAAATCTCAGGCGTGTATAAGTGGGGATCTCAAGTGTCCCCAGGGGTGGCCTGGGGTGTGCCTTCATCACCAGCCTCTCATTGCCACTTGATTTCGACTGTGTTGTGTGCTCAGTGGATTCTTAAGTATTAATTTTAAAACATAATAGAAGACCATGGAGATGAAAAGAAAAGCATAAAAGCTGCACACCAATAAACCCTTTGTCAATCATGGCCCAGATCGGAGCGGGGATTATCAGAGCAGAAGGCTCCGAGTACTTCAGGAAGCAAGTGCCGGGCCAAACTCATCTCATTTTCTCTTTTAATAAGGTTACGAGATTGGCATATTAGAGGATTGCTAAGCAGATGAGGGCCTTTATTTCAATATGATGTTAACATTGTCTTTCATGTGCCCTGGGAAGATGGGGGAGATAGGGAGGGGTTGGCAGGCAGTGCAGCCTGGGAGACAGCAGGTGTGGTCCATCAGGACACAGAGTTCTGGGCTAGCCAAGAGGCAAGGACGGAGGAGAGGATTATGACACCAGGGTGAGACACCAAACTGTGATGAGATCACCTCAACAGGCTGGAATGCTGACTTTAAAAGCGAACAGCTGAATTTACCCATGACACAAATGTTCTACGTCTGGGTTCCAAATTTTCTAAATACCAAAGCACCCTGTGGTGGAAAGGGAGTAGGGGCGGGGTATTAAGGGCTTTCAGTTCCTCCTGGGGTGGGGGGCTGTACAGGTGGCAGCAGCCCATTCCATAGCGGAGCCCATCTGTCCAGTGTCCGACAACACCATCCCCTCCCCCTCCTCAGTGCTGGGACCACCTTCAAAGGGACACGAAGTCCAGCAGCCACCAAAGAAGAGCTGGGTGATGAGGCCCCTCCTCCTGATGCACAAGTAGATATAAGAGCTATGTAGGGAGTGGAGGGTTGACATGTTCCCTCAACCTATGGGACTTCAATAAGAAAAATGCCTGCTCTGTGTAATGAATGAACTAGGGGAACTGAGTCACAGGGTGAAAATAGTTTGGATCAAGTTACTGCCTGACAGTCCTGTAACATGCTCAAACAGGGCAGACTCCATGACACACCACTAGCTGTTCTGCTTACATAAAGTCCAAATGCTTCCTGAATACCCTACAGCTGACCAGGAAGGGCAGCCACAGGAGTAAGAACTTCTATTTGTTAAGTTTCAAAGTTTGAAATGCTGGGGCCAGATTCCGACCTGAATTACACCCCTTGTCCTGTTGTCCATTTCTTACTGTTACCTCAGTTGGACCATCCTAGGTGCAAATGTTTTTCTGTAGGTCTCTGGTTCTATTTGTCCATCATCAACATAGCCAAGGTTCAAAGCAAGAACTCATGAGGCTGTTTAATGTAAATCGTGAGTTCTTTAAAATTATTTCCATTCAAAAGTAAAATTTATCAATTTACAGTAAAAAGTAATTGCCTTCAAGAGGAACAATCCTACAGCCACGAGGAAAGAATGAATTCTGGTATTCTTATAGCAGTAGCACACTAGAGTAAATGAAGCTAGCAAGACTATGTAATTCATCACAGAATAGCTGAAAGAGATGGCTTAGAATACTCTCACCATAAGGAAATGGTAAAAGTTTAAGGTGATGGATATGCTAATTGGTCTGATTTTATAATTACAAAATGCATACATAAGTCAAAATATCACATTGTATCCCATGAATATGCACAATTATTAGATGTCAAAAATAAAAAGACCAAAATCAAACAAATGAAAACTAATTGCTTATCACTAACTAATCAGTGGGAATATCTGGCAGGTTTCTCCAGTGATGTGACTCCATTTCAGATTCAGTGAATTGTTGCTTAAATAGAGTGTTCCTTCGGTTTTCCACAGAGGATCTAGGATACGACAGCTTGGGCAGGGCCTGGCTCTGCTGAATATGCAACAGATACTTACAGAGCACCAGTTGTTTGCAGGCACTGCTCTGTATGTGAGCAGAGAGGGCAGAGACCCCATTAGGCAAGAAAAATCTGGCCTAAGGATCAGGAAAATTAACCTAACAACATGATGGAGAAAAGCAAGAGTAAACTGGGAAAGAGCCAGTGTGAGCAATTCCATCAATGGCCTATAAGGCAAGGAAGTACAGAGAAAAAAAAAAAGAGGGGAAAAAACAGTGAAAGCAACCATTTAGGAGCATGCTGAAGTCTGGGTTAGGCTTTCTTAGAGAGTATGCAGACCTTCAAGAGAGGACAGGTAGCAGATGGACGGAGACAACAGCAAAGGGTGAGAATGCTAAAGGCCAGGTGAGAGCCCAGGACAGGAAGCGGCGACTCTCAGAGGAGGATGCTGTGATACCCAGGGGAGAGCCTAGAAGACAAAGCTACAACCTTGGGTGAGAGCCTAGGTGTAGTGTTGCTGTTTGTTCCAGAGTTTACATGGTCTTTGCTGTCTCGGATCTGAGCATCCATGGTCATCCACAAGCTCCTCAAAGACTGAGCCTGTTAACATCCTCTCACGGACAGAGGGTGGCTTTCCGGGCTAACTGGTTACTTTCCTCTCCCCAAATTTATGAAGTGCCCTTTGCTAGGAGGTCCTGGAGTACACAGGAAGTGGGAAGCTCACAACAGTTGAAGCTTTTATGAGCTGTCACCAAGTTGGGGTGGCCCTTCCTCTGTGACGCGGCTTTCCGGGCTGAGTTAGCTAAGCAGGGAAGGCTGCTGTGACATCCCGGTGTCTCCCGTGCTCCAGTGGACTCGCTACTTCACTAAGCTGAGTTCCGATCAAATGGTGTCTTTGGTCTACTGAGAGAATAGACATTCCTGATCCTCTTCCCTGGAAAAGTCACATGATACTGAGTAAGGAAGCTACAGCCCCCAAGGGAGATTCAGGATCATGAACAAAAGGAGCAGAGGTAAAGATGGAGAGAAGGGAGCCACCTTGGGTGTTTCCACACAAACAGGCAGAGCAGATGGACAGGCGGAGCAGACAGGAGGACAATACAGAAAGAGAAGTTGAGGGGCCTCTCAGGCATGGGAGTTTGGGCAAGAATAATATAAAAACAGAAAAGCGAGCCGGGCGTGGTGGCGCACGCCTTTAATCCCAGCACTTGGGAGGCAGAGGCAGGTGGATCATTGTGAGTTCGAGGCCAGCCTGGTCTACAAAGCGAGTCCAGGACAGCCAGAGCTGTTACACAGAGAAACCCTGTCTCGAAAAAAAAAAAAAAAAACAGAAAAGCTTTTCTTTTCTCTCCCAAGAGGCACACAGGCAGTGTTCTGATCAATATTCGAAGCCCAGCATTTGTGAATGGTGCATACTTGTGTAGTCTATTCATCTTTTGCTAAACAC
>CAJQZJ010032551.1:3291984-3316039 GCA_907164525.1 Lophiomys imhausi
TTAACAACAATGCATTTGAAGTCTGCAGGGCTTTGTGTTTGGGCTGTCCTAGTTAGAGAGCCTTCCAAGACTGGCAGAGGCATTCAGACACAAAGACTGCAAGGCAGAAGGACCACATCCTCCACTTCCATTGCATCACCCCTCACAGGAAAGACAGGAACTATAAAGATTTAAAAGATGAATGTCCACAGTCCACAGTTCTGTGGCTTTGGAAGCTGCAGGCTCTGCACTTCCTGTATAATCAGATATATTTATCCCTCTCAGGTCTCTGAGGTGGTTGAAGAATAGATAGCTAGAGTCTCATAGTTAAATTTTGAGTTGTTTAAGAATCAAGAGGGTGTTCTGGGTCTAAGAAGATGTTTTTAAAATTGTGATGCAAGTTAGTATGAAAGCTGAGTTAGATATAGAACTTTAAACTCATGGAGATGGTTAGATAGTAGAATGTTAAAGTCAAGTGCCAAATACATATGGACTGGACATTGGGTATGTATGCTAAGCCATATAACTCTCATAATTGTGGCCTATTTATTTCTGTTGTTTTGTATTGTATTTATTGTTATAAGAGAAAGAGCCATTTGTTGGACTGAAAGGGGGAGCTGTTGGGGGGAAAAAGATATACCTTAAATTTAAAAAAGGGGGGGATGGGTGGGTTGAGGGGGAAGAAGGTGGGAGGGTGGGACTGGAGGGGGGAGTAGGGAGGGGATTGCGATTGAGATGTAACTTGAAGAAATAATAAATAAATAAATAAATAATAAATAAATAAATAGATTTCTGTGGCGCAGCAGGGCACACACTGGCCAACTTCACTCCTCTGGCCTTGGCCCACGTGTTCTGTTTCTACCACCCATCCTAACTCAGGGGAACCACACTCCCAGTGCCCCTCTTTGCTGTTAACCCCTCCCCTCTATCCCTCCTGGCTCTGACTTTCCTCCCTTTTGAACACCATGACCAAAGAAACTTGGGGAGGAAAGGGTTTTGTAAATAAAAATTTTCTTATACTATATTAATACCTAATAACCTATAAATAAACACCTAATACCTAACAACACTTAAACAACCCTACCCTAACCCTTTTGAAAAGATATCAAGATTCTGTAGCACAGTCCATGAGGGCAACTTGGCTTGTAGTCTGTCTGCAGGCACACCTCAAACAGCAATCAGCAGTCTGGCTGTAGCATTATTATGGCAGCCTCCACCTCAATTCAGCTTAAGTTTGAAACTTTCTCATCATCAGGCTCAGGGCTTAGCATCATCCACCAGCTCATGCTGCCAGCCTGCTTCAATGGCTCAGCTTCAGGGCCAGCTTTAATCAAAGAGACTGTCCACAGATACCTCAGGCTGCCATTTGAACTAGCTGAACCCCTCAGGGGAGGTGGTGTGTCATGTGGCTTAGTCCTTGGTCTTGCCACCTTGACTTTGTTTTGAGGCCTTTCCCAGGCTAATTCAATTGTGTGG
Source organism: Lophiomys imhausi (assembly GCA_907164525.1). Classification (NCBI taxonomy): domain Eukaryota; kingdom Metazoa; phylum Chordata; class Mammalia; order Rodentia; family Muridae; genus Lophiomys; species Lophiomys imhausi. The sequence goes on from CAJQZJ010032551.1 coordinate 3,293,440, forward strand.
GCCTAGGTCACACCCTCACGTGATAGGCGTTACCCTCCTGCCTGTTTTTGAGGTCTTCACCACAGCTGCAGAGCTCTACTTGCTTCCTTCCTAGTGCCGGAGGACGGATGTCTTCAGTGCCCAGTTTTCTCACATTTCCTCTCAGCAGGTTCTATGCCATACCTTTTCTGTCATCCTTCTGGGACTGGCTCATGGACTTCATCTCTCAGTTTATGTGCCAAGACTTCTAACTGCCCATTTCTTACCACATCAGGGCCGTGCTATATTAGCTTGGCCTCAGGGCTGGCAGATGACGGCCATTGCTTCGCACCTCATCATCTCTTGTACAAGCATCTCTCTCTCTCTCTCTCTCTCTCTCTCTCTCTCTGTCTCTGGGACTTTGCAGCCATGCCCCTCAGCCAGTGGAGGCTGTCCAACTAGGCTCCACCCACTTTGCCCGTTATCATTTTTTGACAGCCAAGCAACACATTTACAAGCAAAGCCAAACCAAAAACCCTTTCCAGTTTCCCGGGCTTTCCTTCTTAAGCACAGGACCATACGCTGCCAAGTGCCAGGCCGATCTGCATTCCAAAAGCCCTTACTGACTCACTAAAGAACTCCCATTACAGGGTTTACTTGGCTTACACTTCCACAGCACAACATGGTTCAACACTGAATGAAATCAGGATAGGAACTCAAACAAGACAGGGGCCTGGAGACAGGAACTGATGCAGAGGCCATAGAAGGGTACTACTGCTTACTGGGTGGCTCCCCATGGTTTTGCTTAGCCTGCTTCTTTATAGAGCCCAGGACCACTGCCCAGGGAGGGCCCCATCCATCATGGGCTGGGCCCTCCCCAACAATCACTAATTAATAAAATGCCTCACAGCTGAATCTTGTGGCAGCATTTTCTCAATTGAGGTTCCCTCCTTTCAGATGACTCTAGTGTGTATCAAGCTGACATAAAACTAGCCAGGGCAGGCAATGTCTCATACTCTGAAGCACCCTCCTACAATTATGTTGGCTGGGAAGCCAGTGGCTAGCAGAAGGTTGAAGAGTCCATTGGTTACAATTTCCTTTGAGGTAGATGAGAAGTCCATTGCAATGGGAATGCACTCAAAATGGCTAAGATGGTAAACTCATATAACCACACTTCACCACAATTACAACTTTTAAAACCATATAAATAATAGGCCCCACTGCTCTACATCAAAGCTGGTGACCATGGTGACAAAAACATGTCATTTTACTAATGGCTGGAAGAGAAAGACAACAAGGTTCCAAACACAAGGAATAGAGATTAACATGGTAAGTACCCTGACTTTATGTGCACAAATTCTATGACAGAAATCTCACACTTACCCCACCCATAGCCATGGACAATTATTTCCTGTTAGACTTTTTAAAACTAGTAAAGAAGGGACAGTGGATGAGGATAAGCACATATGAAGCTTTTGGTTTTTTGAATTTCATCCTGAGCACCAGAAAACAAACAAACAAAGTTTAAGGAGGAAAAAAAAACTTTACATAAGTTAAATTTTGTTTTAAAAATAAGTTTTTCTTCTAGCCCAAAAGGCTTCCTTCAATGCATCCGCAGAGGGGGTCCCACAAGCCCTTCAAGAGACAATGGCTGAAGTCATGAAATCCCACAGAAATCACCACCTCCCTATTTCTTAACGGTTAAATTTCTTCACCACCCTGGAAGTCACTGGCTTCTTTGCCAGAGTCCATCTCTGTGAGAAGTCAGAAGTCCTTAAACACCGATTTTCAACAAGTGACAGGAGTTTGATATTGTGTTACATTCAAGACTGAAAACTGAAGAACGGATTTCTGTAAACCACTTTTTTAAAGTCTGTGACAAGACCAAGGGGTTGGTACAGAATTAAATGAAGGCTTCATATCACACCAGAGAAAATCACAGTATACACTTGGCTACTAGAATGAGGCAGAGGCCTCTGGGTGGCTGGAGAAGCACCCCAGTGCACCCCCAGTGCATTGCCATTACAATGTGTGTACAGTTAGGTCCAGGACATGGGGAATCCAGGCAGAAAATCCAGAAGATCCTGGACCTGCTGTGCCCAATCCCAAGGATCTTAGACACATGTTCACAGGTCAGAGGTCACATGTGAGTCCCCAGGGCCTTGCTCCTAATTCCTCTGCAACTTCATCTCAGCTGTCAATTCATCTCTCCCACCCTCCCTCTGGGTAGCCAGTTCTGTTCACCTCCAGCCACCCACTTCCACCATGGCTGATACTGCTAGGCAACCAAGTCACCTTTTCAGAAGTCCAAATGCACGTGAATATTCTCTTCAATCTTCCAGAAACTACCAGATTTGCAATCAAGTAATGAGCATCTACTGGTCAGGTGATGTCCATGGCTGTCCTGGACAGTGACCTTCCAGCAATTAGCTCTCTCAGTGTGACAAAAGAGGGTACTTTGCCTCCGTGATGCCATAGATGAAGGGCTGGAGTGTAGCTCAGTGTTGGAGTGTCTGCCTAGAAAGCTTGATGCCCTGCCTTGCAGGCCTCAGTCTAATCCACACACATAGTATGTTTGAGATGAGATAACACCCACAACCGCGAGACTGAACAATCCTTCTTTGTCTTTCTTCCTAGATGAATTTATTACTTAATTGCCAATTAATGCTGGCAAATCACAATGTAATTTGCTCTGGGTTCACAATCATCTGACAAACATTCTTTCCTGTTTTACATTAGCAGATTCACCATTACAAATACTCTTGCACTATGTCAACAGGCACTCCTCCACTCACAGTAGAGTTGGAGCCCAATAAATCCACTTAAATGTAAAATATCATTAAATCAAAACCGCACTTCAGATCCACAATCTCCAAAACCCCATGTGTGAGCAAGTAGTGAAAGGCTGCCTGTCAGCCCTCATGATGGCATGGCTGACTAGGAGCGGCAGGCTAAGGGAACAGCATTGTGCTGTACGCCCAAGAACAGATCAAAATTCAAAACCGGTAGTTTGGATCCTACTAAAAGCATATACTTTTTTATTCCCATCTTTAAGCCAAGTCCCTCTAAGTGGGACTATGCAGATCAGCAGTGCTGTGTACTGGTTTTCTGGCTCCCAATGACCACACTTGCTGAAAGTAAACAAAAGTGTGGTGTTGAGATTCTCTAGCCTGCTCCTGAATTCATCAGGTGGAGCTTGGCCTGAAACAGTGGCTCTCACTGGAGTCCTACAGAACCCCAGAGGACCAATGGAGGAATTTTATAGCCCCAACAGGGAAGAGCTGGTAGGTGGAGGGGAGTTGCATGGCCTACCTACACACAGATCAACTCCATTTTCCTGTAACAAGATACCTGGTAAAAGCTCATTAGAAGAAAGAAAAGGCTCCATTGTCTACAGGAAAAAACAAACAAATAAAAACAACAAACAATACCACTTCCACCTGTTAGCACACTGGGTTTTTTTTGGTTTTTTTTGTTTTTTGAGGCTGCCAGGGGACCCTGGCACTGCAGAGGTGGTTCCAAACAGTGAGGTTCTCAGGGAGTAATACTCATATATCCTGGGCTGTGCCTGGAGTGGCAGAGGAGACTAGGTTTATATGCTGAACCTGGAAGCTGGCCGGGAACCCTGATGATCCGCTGCTGAGGAGCCAACCTTTCAAAAAGGACAAATAATTCTTCCATCACCATGAAAACAGAGGGGGTGAGGAAAAAGAAGAGATGGTACAGAAGGAGGGCAGGAACAGAGGGAAGGGGGTATCAGGGTGGGAGAGAGGAGAGGAGGGGTCAAGGGCAGGGAGCACAGCACTGCATTAAGAACAGAGAAGCAATATGAGAAATGGAAACACAGCCTGGCAGCTCCTTGGATTATAGGGAGTCGAGGGCTCTGGCCAAAGCTTCATGAGTACCCCTATGGCCAGCATCACCCCCACAGGTCAGGGACAAGAGAACCGGGGACAACACAGTGACCAGACAGGCAAGGCTGGGGCCCAGCAGTGTGAGAGAAAGTGTCCAGTGCAGAGAGGTTCCAGGTTCTCTCTGAAAATGTGGCATGAGTCTGCAAACAGTGTTCCCCAATTCCTTTTCTCCTCACAGCCTTCTGGGGAATATGATTAGCATGGTTCAATGTGCCTTCCCTCACACACTCAGAAGCTGGTGTGTGCAGCTCCAGCAGCAGGACCACCAGAATCAGAAGGTACAGGCAAGTGTGTGCAGCCAACACGTGTGCAGGCTGGTGCTTGGGGCACTCTGTTCTGGGAACAGGGTAGATGTGGCCATCAAACAAGAGGCCAAGAGTCTAAAGGCAGGATGAGGCAGGTGCAGCCCAAAAGCTGACACATAGTGGACTCCTCAAAGGACTAGGCCCATACAGACAAGCATCGCACATGGAGGATTGTAGAAGAGGCTGCCCCTACACAATGTGGTCTTCTTGATCTTTCTATAGATTTGTTCAGGAACTGCAAGCAGGGACTGCTGCCAGTGACCTCAATATGTTCATTTCACAGAACAAATCTCTCTTGACATTATCAACTGCTTCACCTTCCCCATCCGCAGGGATACCTCAACTGCTGAAGGCAGGTTCCTAATCTAATTCAACCAGTGTCGACAGGAACAAATCAGGGTGAGGGACAGAAGGCAGACCACAGCTTTGGAAAGACGGGCTTTAGACATCTAAAGCTACCTCGGTCTAGGCTTCAGGAGATATACTGATAACAATTTATGTGATTAATTATAATAGTTATAGTTATATTAAGTTAAAATAGCATATATAGCATATATATGTAGATTTATATATACGTGTGTATATGTATACATATGAGCCCTCTTTCTGTATTTTTTTAAGATTTCAGAGTTACGCTTACAAGCCTACATTTGATTACCAGGAGAATGAAAATGAAGTTTAGCTTCTGAAGTTGAAGGTAGCTGCTGGCTGTTCACAGGGCTTCAGGGTGATTCCTGAGAGGGGAGTTAGGAAGGAGACAGAATGGGCTGCAAATGTCTCTCAGGAGCACTCACTGGAGCCCTGCCACCCTCTGTCCCTACCTATGCAAAGAGGAGCAGCAGTCCCCAACCCTCCCCCACACTGTGTCCACACTGATTTCCTCAAGGCCACACCAGGAGCAGTACCCACCCCCTCCCCCACCCTTCCTTGCCACCTCTGGCTACCTCTCTGCCTAGGATAAGGTAACTTGTCTCTGCACAGTTGTGATGGGCTGTCTTCTGGGGCTGAAGGCTGGTGTCCATTTTTGTGGAAAATGATACTACTTCCACCCAAACAAGGAAACAACTGAATCAAGCAGGGAGGCATCACGTTAGGTGATAATCCAATGCCTGGCAGCTTGGCACATACCTCACACTTGCTAGAAAGTGTTTATTAAGGCCATGGCTAGGAGATACAGAGGACAAGAGTGTCATAGAAACCTCTCTCAAGAAACCAAACCCTATAGCTCTTCCCTGAGAGGCAAATCCCTTTTGGGGAGGAGGCCACTCTGTCACTTGCAGAGCTCCCCACAGAAGTGTGCCCTGCCCAACTTCCCCACAGACTCCAGATTTCCCTATTCTTTTTGTTTGTTTGGTTGGTTTTTTACCTGTCTTTCAAGACAAGGTTTCTCTTTGTAACAGAGCTCTGGCTGCCCTGGACTCACTTTGTAGACCAGGCTAGACTTGAACTGTCCAACTCACAGAGATCTGCCTGCCTCTGCCTCCCAGATGCTGGGATTAAAGGCATGCACCACCATGCCCGGCCAGATTTCTCTATTCTTAACCTAAAGAATTCAGAGTATGTTTTACTGTGGAGTCCCTCAAGTTTTAAGAATTAGGATATAAGCATTTTTGTTTATTTGTTTGGATTTTTAAGATAAATTCTTACTATGTAGTCTAGGCTGGCCTTGAACTCATGATCCTTTTGATTCGGCCTCTCAAATGCTGAGATTACAAGCCTGATTAAGAAACTTTATTAAATACTGCAGCAGCTAAGTAAAACTCAGAAGAGGTCAGAAAGCTACTCAGAACCTTGGCTTAAGAACAACCCTACTAGACTAGGCATGGTGGCACTCACTTTAATTGCAGCACATGGAGGCAGAGGCAGGAGGATCTCTATGTATTAGGGGCCAGCCTGGTCTACAGAGTGAGTTCCAGGATAGCCAGGGCTATAAAGAGACCCTGTCTCAAACACCCACCCTCCCCCCAAAAAACAACTCTACTCATGATAAAGAGGCACAAATTTAAAAACAAAGATTGCCAGAAAGCCTTTTATACTGACTTTTTATGTCAGTAATAGGGCCTCCTTCTTGTAGACATTACTACCCTATAGGACCTGCATGGCCTAAATTTTATAATCTAGAATAGACTCTGAACCCCCACAAAGACAAGTGTTCACACTGAACACACAGAGAAACAAACATGGAGTTCTCTCAGAGAGTCAGGGTGAGTAGGGATAAACAGTATGGCCTATGGGGATAGCCTCTCCACACCCCAGTTCTCATTTGATAACAGGAGCCACTTCTTAGGAGCGTGCTGGCGACTGGCATTCAATCTATGAAAACTCTTGACATTCTTGCTATTACTGCCTGCTGGAGTAGGAAGTCCTGCCTAAACATGACTCCCCTGGCAGCTGAGTCTTGTGAGCACACAGTGTGCCATTCAAAGACATCCTGGGCTCTGTCTGGCTCCCTCGGTGACCTCACATGGTCCTAGACACAGAACAGGGTCCCAAAGTCCATCTATCAAAGAACCATGGGCTATGCCAAACCCTGGAGTTTGAAGCCATCTCCCACTAGGGCTGATGGATTAATGTGGGTAAGAGGGGCTGGGGAGAAAGAGTGGCAGTCAAGGACACACACCCCAGACATCTAAAAGGAAAGAAACAAAGGCCAACAGTCAGAGGACAGAGAAGTGAATCCAGTCACACTATTTTGTGTCTCTGAGGACCAAGCCTGGCTGCTGCTGCCGCTGGCCTGCTGTGCACCTCTGTAGATGTGCCTTTTGGAATGTACCCAGTCACCACCCAACAGAAAGTGTGCCAGGGCCACAGGTCCCATCTCAGAGATGATGCCCCTGCCTTAGTGGTGACATCTGAATCCTGTTCCCCCATGAGAGAACGCCATTTAAGAAATATGCACAGGGAAGATAACCACACTTGAAGAACATGCCAAACTCTCCAAAACAGAGACAAATGGCATACGTGATTCAAGTATGAGTCAGAGAGCCTGAACGCCGGAGAAGTGACAAGCACATGCACAATTTAGTCAGCATGTAGGGTGTTCAAGATGAAACCTTAACTCTATCGTGTTTATAATGAAGATCTGAAGTTCCTTTTATCCTAAAAAAAAAAGGTGCTTTCACACAAAACTGGCTTTTATATAATAGAGTTAGTCTGAAGAAGTATTTTGTATATTTTATTATATTGATTACAATTATGTGAACCACTGCAAAATTGACTTACCAACTTACCCACCACCACTACTGCTAGAGGAAAAGGTCTGGGTTCTCTCTTTTTTTTTTTTTTTTTTTTTTTGAACCCATAAGGTCTCCTTATTCCAGAAGCTAAAAGGCCAGGAGAAATGACACCAGAACACTCATTCACCAAACAGCCACTGAGTGCCTGCGCCCTAGGAAGCAAGGTCTGTGCAGGCCTCAGAGAAGAATATGCTCTTACTCATGGTCCAGCCACCAAGGTGCCACAGCCCAGGTGGGACCAACCTTCGGCGCATGTCCCTACTGCACCATCTCAGCCCCTGGAATACCCCTTCCTCCCCAGGTCCAAGTCTCTGGACCTTGGCTATTTTTATCAAAACCTAGAGTGGATTCTATCTACTCTTCCCTCTCCCTCTGAACCCTGAAAGCCACTGTCTTCCCTGCAAAGGAAGCAACAAGGAAGCGCGGGGGGGGGGGGGGGGGGAGCTTCTACTATGGCAGCGGGCTGCTTGGCCCACTAGGAAGAAGCCTGGAAGCCACCTGGGCTCCAAAATAAACATAGCCGGCCTCTGGACCTCTGCCTCCTTCCAACCTTCACAACCAAAGGGACTGCAGAGGTGGAGCAGCTGCCCTTCGTTTGCTTCCCTCCTCCCTGCTCCCTGGAACAGAGGTGAGTAGCCATGGCAGCGGGGAGCATGCCGCAGAGCAGGAGTGTGGGCTGGGCTCCTGGTACTGATGGACCCAGGCTGCTCTTGCATCCTGGCTGCATGTCACAGTAGTGCACATTCACTCTTGAACACACAGAAATGCCAGTCAGCATGATGGATTTCCCTCCCCCACCAAGCATCTACAGCTGACTCAGTTATTCCTTGCTGCAAATATTCTTGAGGATTTTCCCAAGCATCAAAACAAATACATGTTGATTAAGGAGGCTCATCCTAAGCACACCTTTTTCTATGAAGCTATTTTTTTACTTAGGATAAGTATTTTTTCATGCCAACGAGAGTGCTTATGGGGTACTTCATGACCACATACGATTTTCATGGTAGGTGAAGACAGAGCATTAATTAACCTGTATTAATTGTGACAAACACCTGGCATTTCAACTTTTGAGGAGGAAAGGTTTATTTTGGTGCATGGTTTAGAAGTTTCAGTCCATGGTCTCTGGGCCCTGTTGCTTTGAGACAGCAATGGGACAGGGGTCATTGAAGGACCATGAGGGAGAGAACTGCTCATTCTGTATAAGTCAGGAGACTTATAAGACTTATAAGTAGGAGCAAAAAGAGTGGGGGTGGGGAGAAGGGGGAGAGGGAAGGAAGGGAAGAGGGACTTGCCAGCATTCCCTGACATGTGGGATCAATAGCACCTGTGGTTCCAAGGGACACACCAAGAGAGCACCTGCTGTCACTGTCCTCAGAAGACATTCAAACACAGGGGCCATGTACAAGAGTTTGAATTGCTTCATCTTCCCAGCAGTGGGTCTCACCATTCTTCAAATCCCCTGAGATGTGGTGGACAGCAATGACAATAGTGGCTAGCTAGCATCTGGGGAGTGTCCGCTGAGGCCCACATATGACTTCAAGGGTTTTTGTTCACATCAGTTCTCAGAACAGCTCAGTCAGTAATGTTGACACCCACCTTGTACATGAGGAAACTGAGGTTTGGACAATTAAGGGAACACAGCCAAACCACAAGCTGAAGGTGACTTAGGACACAAAACAAGTGTGCATTCATCTGATTTCAAAGCCCAGAAAGTACTGAGGAAAACAGCCTTCTTTATACGTCTTAAATGCTAGTAAACTTTTACTAAGATTCAAATCCCACTTCTTAGCTTTACTGTCTGTTATGTTTCTCCTTTTCAAAACTGTTCATTTGTTAATTGTTTTTTTTTTTTTACTGATTTTCTACTCAATTATTCATTTTTTGTTATTGATTTGTTCAACATTTTGCCAAGGCTTGAGTTTGTATCCTATCTTGGGTAAGTTTCCCTCAAAGCATCCGACTGGCACTTAATTTTAGGGAAATAAATACCTCAATATGCTTTAATAGCTAGCTGGGACCATCTCCCCTTTACATAATATCTCCTTGATGGCACCTTTTCCAATTCCTCCTTAGGTGGTAGTTCATTTTAGTGTCTGCTGCTTCCTAAAAAGATGTGATTTTAAAAAATAGATGGCACCTTTTCATAGAAAAATACTTATTTCTATATGATTTTTGAAAAACTGGTGAAGCTAAACGTTCCATATGTGTAACTGTGTGTCTCTCTGACTCACCCATCTTTTCAGTGTGATGTGTTTTCTTTCTACTTCTGCTCTACAGGGGACAGAGGATTAAGACACGATCTTAATCACATTAGTCTCTTCTGAGAACAAGTTCTTGGGCTCATAAATCAACTCTTGTTTTCTGCCCCCTGACTGCTTCATCTTCCGTGCTCTCTTAATTCCTTCCTCACACAGTCCTTGGATTGCACTATTGATTTTTCTAGTTTGTTTACAGTGGTGGTATTCAGATTGCTTTTTAAAATTTGTTTTCTAAATTGGTTATGGTGATTTGAGTAGGTATGGCCCCATCCATAGACTCATGTGTTTGAATGCTTGACCCATAGGGAATGGCACTATTAGGGAGGTGTAGGAGGAAGTGTGTCACTGTGGGGTCAGGCTTTGAGGTCTCCAATGCTCAAGCTCCACCCAGTATGGTACAAAGTCTCTCGCCTGCAGATCAAGATGTAGAGCTCTCAGCTCCATCTCCAGCACCATGTCTGCCAGGATACTCCCATGATTCCCGCCATGATGATAATGGACTGAACCTCTGAAACTGTCAGCCAGCCCCAATTCAATGTTTTCTTTTATAAGAGACACCATGGTTATGGTGTCTCTTCACAGCAATAAAACTCTAACTTGATTATGTGTGTCTCTGTCTATGCATATGCACATGTGTGAAGGTCAGAAGAAAAATTTTGACTCTCTCCTTCTACTACGGGACCCAGGGACTGAAGTCATGTCAGCAGGCTGATAAAGCCTGAGTGACCCAGTTCACTAACCCAAAACCCGGGTTTTCTTGATTAACAATAAAAGGACTAAAACTGTAAATATGTCTCTACAATTAAGCATATGTAAGTATCTTTGTATGCATACATGTATACATGTTTGCCATGGGGTGGTGATGCTATTTATGAAGAGCCTGACATGTAAACGTTGACTTCTCCTATGGTTTAAAAGTTATTTTGACCAAGTATCTGCTTGATTTGTTTGTCTAATTAGCCAAAGGACTCATTGTCCGGCTCACCCGCCTACTAACTGTTGTGCTAGGAACTGGTGATCATAGACAGACAGTTTCAACATTTTTAAATAAGCTGATGATTTCCTTGAGTCCTAGATTATCATCAGTTTTTTAATAATTCATCGACACTTGAATCGCATGGTAAGTTTTTGTCGGTAGAATTAACTATTAGAATGTAACTACTAGATTATCCTTTGCTACCTTACATCATTCCACATAATTCATATAATTATTCACTTTGTTTCATGTTTTCTAAAAACGAGCAACTTTCAGACAGCTGTGATCTTGTCACTTTCTTGCTGTTATTTTTAGGAGTTTTTATTTTCTGTATTTGTAGTGAACCCAATTTTCTCCTCACTGCAGAATATACCTTGGTTAGCCTAAAATAACCTAACTTGTTTTGGTGCCTCTTGTCTTGAGTTTAATATTGGGCTCATTAGTCCTTTGTAGGGGTTAGATAAATTAGATTTAGAAAATATATAGGAGTTTCTGATACTGTCTCTTAATTCGGGGCATGAAGAGCATTATCAGCATGAAGTCAGCAAAAACAGGAAAGACTTAATAGACTGAAAAACAAGGTTGAAGTCAGGAAAAACAGGAAAGACTCAATAGACTTGAAGAAACAAAGTATCTGGCCTGACATTGTTTTCAGCTGCTAAGTGGGCGGAGCCCAAATTAAGCTGAAACAGAGTTCCTCCTATTTAAGGACAGTGCATGGAGCCCAGAAGAGGAAGAGGCCCCTGATGCTAGAGAGCTCCAAGAGTCCTGCTGAAAAAAGGGCTGGCCATTGATGGCCAGCTCTCTCCCTGAAGCAGAAAGAAGCCGGTGAGCAAAGAAAGCCTGAGCAAGACACCAAAAGGCCAAGGACTGGACCCTGTGGCTCAGCTTTTGCCTAGAGGGGTTTGATCTGTCCAAACAGTGGCCTAAAGGAAACGGTGCCTGGCTTTAAGGACTGAGGCAGAGCAGCTGAGTTCCTGATTCAAAAGAAGTAAGTTGGCCTACAGACGGCTGGGGTCTCCCACAGAGAAGAAAGCATGAAGCCTTATTTAAGGTGAGACTGCAATAACCAACTTACCCTGACGAACCTGCATCTGAGAGATCCAGAAAAAGGACTGCTAAGTGCGTTAAAGAATCTACAACAAAGACTGTGTTCCTGACGACTGAGGACCTGCCCCAGAGACTGTATCATTCTAAAAGGTTATGAAAGTAGTTGTTATAATTATCAATAGGTTTAGTGGATAGGTTAAAGGGGTTGTAGGAATTTATAGGATTAATAGTTAAGAAATTGTTGGTGTTTGTTATAAGTGAATTTAGTAATAAATAAATAAGAGTTAAATAAATAATAATTTAAAAGTTCGGAAACAGTCCTTATATACCTTTACACATTATTTTTAACCTATCTCAGTCCCTTTGTTTTTCCCATGTTGCTCTTTTAAAGGCCAGGAATAAATTCCATTGGAGCTAACCTAACACAATAGAGAAGAGGCTGTTAAGTGCAGGGACATCAGCTGCACCTTCCTGCAGAGTATCTGAAGCGCACTCCTGCAGCCAGCTCCCTGGGATGTCTTGTACTGTGTCCAGGTGTACTGGTTGCTGTTTCTGCACACCTTGCCCCTCCTCAGCTGTCTGAGGCCCTGGCTTCACCAATGCAATTCATCCTAGGTCTACTCTCATGATCATGTCAGAAAGGGAAAGGACTAAAATTTTCCAGTGTGTGGTAACTGAGGGTGTAGAAGAAGGCTACAGAGCCCCAGTTGGAAGCAGAGGGTGGCAAGAGCAATTATGGAAGGGACAGAATTGTCTACAAGGTCTCCAAGGACCATTGATATCTAACCAAGACTCCTACTTCCAGCCAAAACACCTTCCATTTCTCTTTACTGCAGGCTGTTTAAATTCCTTTACAGTAGACAGATGGCTCTCTGTCCATCAGTCTTCAACAGAGCTCTTTCCTTGGGCGAAACTGCAGAGCTTCTACGTGTGTCAGGGAGAAACTGTAGCACAGGTATCCACATAGATGTGTATGTTCAACAAAGGCTGCAAACAAGAATGCATGCAGCAGTGTTGAGCCAGAGAGCGCATCCTGCAACCTGCCCAAATATCCAACATCAGTAGACCTAACAAATGAACCTGGTTCATCCACCCAGCAGAGCACTCTACAGCAATGAACACCAATGAGCCACAACTATACAACACAGTAGCACAGTAGTGCTGGCCTTTCAGAAGACACCATTGAGTATAAGAAGTCCGACACTACATAATACAGTGTGTATTATTCCCTGATGACAAATTCAAAACCAAGCACAATTAATACATGCTGCTAAAAAAAAAAAAGAGAGAATTAGGATTCCCCCAGGGTAAGGCCATGACTGGAGAATCATGGGGAGGCTTCTTGGAAACAGGTAGCCTCCTGCTTTCTGATCTGTGGGGGCTAGTTGTGCAGACGTTCACTTTGTGAAAACATATTAAGCTGTGCTCTCAAATATTTGTTCAGTTCTCTATATATCTGTTAGACTTCAATACTAAGTTTAAAAAAATAAAATAAAAACAGCTAAGAGCTGGGGAGAGAATCTGTTGCTAGGAGACAAAGAACCAAAGATTTGGGCCTTTGTTGTTAGTCTGTGGAGTCGGAGAATGAAGACAGTGGGCTTGGAGGAAATTTTTCAGGGAATTTTCCTACCATTCTTCTTGCCAAGCCTAGCTAGCTTATGGGTGCATGTCATCCTATACCCACCATTCCACAGTCCCTGAGTCCACTTCAAGTGCTAAGAAAGACCTACTCCTCCAGAATGGCCCTCTTGCAGGTCACATACACCATCAGAGCTGAGGAGGATCTCCACACCAACTCTGCCCAGGGTCCAAACTGTATAAATTGATTGCAGCGCCCCCTGGTGGAGGAGGCAGGTACACCATGCCTGAGCATTCCTGAGGTACAAGCAGGGAAGCAGTGGATAAGGACCTCAGAGACAGCTGTTCAGCTTTTGAAAACCACACTGGCTTCCCTCTAAGCTCCATCATCCAAGAGAAAAACAATACAAACATTGGCTGGAGTTCTAATATGCTAGAAATCAATTTTAATTTTCTTCCAGTCCAACATAGAAATCGCATGATTTCAACAGGTAAACGGCATTAAAGAGCATTTATTTACACGTAGTACTTATTTTTAGCATAGCCAGTCTTTGATATCTATTAGGTGTTTGAGATGTATGGCCCATCTCAATTAGCTCTGATATTTCAAGACCCAACAAGCTAAGGTTGCAGCTTCCTCCCCATCTCCACACCCCAGCATTGCTTAGATTTCTCTTGAATTGCACCTCCATAGAGAACTAGGATGCTCTACTGTCCTCAGTCCAGAGGTCTAATCAACAGGAGGCAGTGAGCACATGCCAGGAATTCTGCCCAGTGAAAGCCATGCCTCCCACTGAGCTGGAGTGAGAGGTGTGGTGTCTGAGAGTGTTGCAGCTGTGTTGGAGCTTCACAGGTGGGGGGGGAGGGGGGAGAAGGACCAGGTTCTGTGGACACGGAGGGAGCCTCTACATCAAACATACTCACCCTACTTTCAAATTTTTCACTTATTCATTAAACAGATTTGGATTACAGTGGCGTGACTTTAGATTAAAACAGAACTAAACAGTAAACCTTGTTATTCAGATTGTCTGCGCTTTGTTTTCTTTAGTGATTTTAAAGTTTCATATTATGGTTGTATTATTCATATTGGTTCTAGTTATTAGCATAATTTCCATAGCATGTCTGAATATATCTAAAACTGAAAGTACTGTACCTCTTCTGATGCCATAATTTCACTCTCAGGGCTTCATCCAAAGAAAATAACCAGATAAGTATTCAAAAATATACAGAAAAAATGTTCATTATAATATAAAGAGAAAACACAAACACCTATCAGGAAATAACCAGGCAGCTGAGGAACAGCTCAGAGGTTACGGGGCTTGCTCCATGAGCACGGTGTGGGGAGGGGTGCTGGGGTTCAGATCTCCAGCATCCACATGAATGCTTGGTGGGTGTGGCTTCCTGCCAGTAATCCTGGTGTTTGGAAGGTAAAAATATGGGCTCACCCATAGAGCAAGCTGGCAAGCTAGACTAGCAAGAGGACCTGCCTCAAAGTACAATGTGGAAAACAATGAAGAAAGATACCCAATACCATGGGCCTCCTCATGCACAGACACACACGGACACACCTGGGTGTCCTGTCCTCAGGTGCGTCTATAGTTTGGATCTTAAAAGTCCTCATGTGTTAAAGGCTGAGTCCCCAGCTTGGAGCTTGCTGGGATGCAGTGGCACCTTTATTAGATATGGACCCCCTACACCCTTCTCTTTCTTCTCTTCCTGGCCATGAGGTGAACAAATAGCTCTGGCAGGCACTCCCCCACCCCATCATATATCACTACACCCCCAAAGCAACAGGATCAATCTGCAAGGAGCTGGAACCTCCAAAACTGTGGTCCAGAGTAATCTGCCTTTCCTTGGAAGCCATTAGCTCAGAGCTCTCATGGAGGCATGGAAATAGACTGGGGCTTACTGCCCATCAGCAACCAAAGTACGGGGAGGGGTGTGTCCAGGAAGTGGAGCCTCATCCATCCTGTACAGGTATGTTATTTGGGAACAGGAGGAGTATAAAATATGGAATGTCAAATCTCTCTGACTCCTCAGGGTCTGGGTGAGACCCAGAAAGGCCACAGCCACAGTGGGAAGGTGGCAGTTGGGAAACCTGAGAGACAAGGGATCTCTACAGTGAGCAAGGAAGGGGTCCCCTGAGAGCCCGATGGGGAAGCATGAAACACTGAAGGATCCTGGAGAAGCCAAGGAATTGCATGAGTGAGCATGGTCCTTGGCCACAACCACACAAACACCAAGTAACATGGTGCTTCAGGTGCAGACACAGAAGGCTACCAAATTCCCATTCCTCAGCTCCAGCCAGGTCAGAGAGCCACAATGCCCCACCACCTGGTGCCACTCTGGAGAGGATTCTGGAGGGCATGAATGGGGGCAATCAAACCAAAAGGCTTGACAACATCTAAAGGGAATTTGTTCAAACCCAAGTATGTATACAAATACCGAGGGGGTTTGATCTTCTGGATGGGACCTGAAATCTTGAACTACTAACATCTCTCCCGCCCCTGGAGACAGAGAACCCTAATATAAGGGACACATGTCGATGAGAAAGAGCCCAAGAAATTTGCTTGAACTAACAGAATTAAAATATCCTCCCTCCCATCCCTCCTCCCAAGCAGATCAGTAATATAAAAATGAGAAACTAAAGAAACAGAATGTTCCCTCCACGGCTACGCTCAGTGTGAATAAACTTGGGAACTCCATAATACCTACTTATGTAATCTAATGAAAATTCTGAAGGAAACATTTATAAGGCATAAAGATGGAAAATATTAAATTATATGCTTCACACAGCCTGGTTAAGTACACTCTGGGGGTTGAAGCAAGGATAAGGCCATAAATAAGAGAGTGGTCCCTTCATCTTCCTTTATAAATCATGGAACTTAGCACCCCTAGACAACACCTTCCCTGTTAGGAGAGCTCTCGGACCTGATGAATAAGCAGATCTTGCCTTCGACCCCCACACACTGATGAACATTATATTTTTAAAAATGTATTTAACTAATGAAACAAAATGTGGAGAGTTCCTACACACACACACACTTTGCCCTCCCTCCTCAGTACACCCCCACCAAAGAGGGGCATTTCTGGCTCAGTTAGTAAAGTGACTGATGCACAAAATGAGGTCCCTATTTCATATCCCCAGCACCTACATGAAGAAGAAAGAGAAGGAGAAGAAGAAAACAACAACAAAAAACATCTGGGCATGGCTGCATACATCTGTAACCTCGGCTCTGAAGGGATGGAGAAAGAGGATCCCTATGGGCACTGGAGCAGCAATGAAGGGCATGTTCTGCTTTTGCAGAAGCCTCGTTTGGTTCCCAGCACTGACACTGGTTGGCTCACAACTGCCTGTAACTCCACATTCAGGACATCTGATACCCTCTTCCTGCCTCCCCAGGCACCACCATTCATGTGCACATGCCCCCTCCATCCTCCACCCCCACACACATAATTTAAAATAATCAAAATAAATTTAAAAACAAAAAGAGGATCACTGAACATACAGTCTAGCTGAAATGCTGAGAATTAGTAAGTTCATGGTTCAGTGAGAAGCTCTGCCTCAAAACTAAGGTGAAGAGCAAGGAAGGAAAACCTGACCGACCTATGTGCACATGCACCTGCACCTGCTTGCACATATGCACACACCCCATGACCACGCATATATAAAACACACACACACACACACACACACACACACACACACACAGAGAGAGAACTGAAGAACCCGTAGGAGCATAGTGATCGTACTGTCCACGCCCACCCTTCCCACACTGGCCCACCTCCCCTCGCTGCTCTCTGTTGTTCTGTGTGTCTGGATGAACAGCTCCTGAGACTTCTCACCCTCCCAGTATCAATCACAAGAGCTCCCAGACTTCAAACTCCTGAGCTCTGCCTTTTCCCACATCCCTTTGCTCCTGAGAACCACATATGAAGCTGATGGGCTGCTTGGTCCTCAAGTGGGTCTCTAACAGAGGAGCAAGGGCTGCCTCTGACTTGGACTCTGGATCTTATTTTCCTAGCAGGACTGCCTTGTTTGCCCCAGTGAAAGAGGAAGCATTTAGTCCTGGTGCGATTTGATGTGCCAGAGTGGGGGCGGGAGGCTTGGGGGAAATGAGTGGGAGGGGAGGATTGAAGGAGGGGAGGGAGTGGGGTTGCAATTGGGATGTAAAATAAAGAAATAAATTAATTAATGGGAAGAAAAAGAAACAAGAATTTGTAAAGGCTTGGTTATCAACCTGTGACTTACTGGAGGTAACGGAATCTTTTGGAGGGCAGGTCTAGTGGGAGGAAGTTAGGTCACTGAAGGGTGATTTTGAGGGATAATGAGACCATGGTCCTTTGTTCTCTCTGCTGCCTAACCACTGCAGGTAAGAATGTGTCCCAAGTCAAACTGCCCCACCATAATATTCTGCCTTTCCACAAGCCCAAAATGACAGGCCCAAGCACTGTCAACTGAAACCTCTAAAACCAAGAGTCAAAACGAACTTTTCATCCTTTTAAGCTGTTTGCCTCGGTTATTTTATCACAACCCAAGGCTAATTATTATATACGATAAGAACATATTTCGTTTTGCTAGGCATGGTGCACTTGGTGACTGAGACAGGAGGACCATGGATTGGAAGCTAGTTTGGGCTATGTAGTGAGGCTCTGTGTCATAAAGAAAAAAGTATAATTTTGTAAGAAATCACAAACCATCCTCCAAAATGTACTCCCCTGCATCCTTCTATCAGTGAGCCTGAGGTCTTGCGGCTCATACAGCCAGGGTTCAGTCTGAGTGTTCTCATAGCATTTCAGAGGAGCGTGTTGCTTTAATGTGAAATTCCCCAGGGCCGAGCTCCATGGATCCCACTTGCCTGTCTGCAGTCTGTGCATCCTCTCTGTGAGGTGTCTGTTTCCTTCACCTTCCAAAGCTTTAACTGGGCTGTCCGGCTTTGTACTGCTGCAGTTAGAGTCCTTGCATATGCTGGTGACAGTCTTTTATTAGATATGATTCTGGCAAACATTTTCTCCTAGTCTGTGGCTCAAGGGTGGCTGTCATGGAATGTACCTTTAATTTTAAAGAAGTTTAACCTATCACTTCTTTCTCCCCGGTATCCATCCTTTTGATCTAAAGACCTACTGCAGAAGTCACCTGGATTGTTTCCTGTTAACTACTAGGGTGCTATTCATTGAGGTTTTGCATTTGCCTCTGAGATCCAGAGTTCATTTTGGTGAAGAGCTTGAATGTAGATGCCCAGCACAATCTGTTGAACGCGCTGTCTTTTTTCCACTGTGTTGCTCTTGTTCCATTGTTAGGGATGAGTTAGCTGTATCGAGTGGGTCTATTCTTGGACTCTGTTCTGTTCCATTGATCAATACGTCCTTTCACCACCAACACAGGGTCATGATTACCTTTACAGTAAGCCTCGAGGCTGGCAGTGTTGCATTTCTGACTTGACTGCTCTACCTCATTATTGTACCAATTATAATGGATCCTCAGCTGATCACATAAACCTGAGAAACCATTAACTGACAACCATAAGAGAATCTTCTCAAATTTCTGATAGTTATAGTTTTAAATAACCACAGAATGAGTGATTGTATTAATCTGGGGGAAATTGTATTGATATATGGGAATTGTATATTTTATGTTTAATATTAATATAAAATTATGTATCTTATATTAACATAAAATTACATATTTTAAATCTCAGATCTTGTAAAATTAGACATACAATATACACTATAAAATGTTTCAACACCGTATAAAAATTCTCCTGCTTTGTTCCCTGCAGCAATGTAACCTCTTCCATGGTACTGGGGTTCCCGTAGGATGTGAATAACCTCCTGAGTAACAGGTGCATCCACTCTAGGGCATAGACAGGGTTTCCTCTAGATTTCAATCTAGACGAGCAAGGAAACACGTCTTTAATGAATTTATTTTTTACGTGTTTTAACTTGTTACAATTCAAGTTAAGGCAAACATTTTCCTTCAAAAGCTACAAAAATTAATTCAATTAAAACAGAAAGCCCCCCACCCCAGCCTTCCTCACTCACACCTGTCTGCACGAACACCTTCAAGTGGACTTCAAGGAGACTGGGAGACCCTGCCACAGTCATCACATGGGCAGCTGGGATGTGCTTCTGACTCGGTTGTTCTCCTTTGTTACTATGTCTACTCTCGTGGGTCCTCAATTAAAGTCTTCAATCACTGCCCTCACCCACCCATTCAGAAGGCCTAGAAGCAGGGATGCAGGAAGAGTTAACTTTGGTGCTTTTTGAGCATCAGGTCCAAACCTGTCCACACTGTGAACATAAACTATCACAAACACAGAAACTATCATAGCAAGGTGTGGATGTTCCTTGACTTACTGTAGGGTCTGCCCAGATATGCCCACCCTAAGCTGAAAACCAATGAACAAAGCACATCATAGTGACATTGTGTGTCTCCCTCAGGATCCCATGAATGCCTATGATCTATGGCCCACTGCCACCAGCCAGCAGAGAAGGACAGCACAGGTCACTAGGGTCAGAGTTCAAATTTCTACTGAATGTATATCATTTCTGAGTAATTAGAAGTTGAAAATCACTAGGTCAGAACATCACAGCCTAGAGCCATGTGTAATTATTTGGGCTCCAAACACACACATGGACACACACACACACACACAGACACACACACGGACACACGGACACACAAACACAGATACATACAAAGAGGTACACACAGAGACAGACACACACACATACACGGATATACACACATGTTTTTATCTGCTTGTATTTTCAAGCTTATCATGAACAAAAAAACATTGTTTTTAAATTGCTGCATCCTGCTCTGTTAATTTACCCCTTGCCTCCCAGGCCATGCCATACACATCTCATATAGTTAACCTGTGGAATAAATTCTTTACTAGATGAAATATGAGCTAAAGAAATAAAGTGTCTATTGCCTATAACATAGAGTAAAGAGCCTTTGACAAAGACCTTTTCTTCATGCCTAAAGACACAAAAGAAAAAGGGCTCTAGCGGGAAATGACATCTAAGCAAGTTATAAGTTAGATGTTTTTATTGTTCTATTGTTTATTGGGTTTTATGGAATTCTTACTCTGTTTAAAACCTAAAAGCTTTAACCCTCAGCCTCACCCTGCAAGCCAAAACCATATTTTGTTGACAACATTTAAACATTCCTGGCTTCTGGCCAGAAACATCAGCAAAATGGCCGAGTATGCATCTGGAGGGCTATCCCTCTGCGGAAACATCAACAACTCACAGGAACTGTCAACTTTGTCAGAAGCCGGGAAAACAGTAAAAAGTTCACAGTCACCACAGAAATGCTGAATCAAGGGAAAAAGTGTTAAAACAGAAGGCAACCTCTGTGGGTTGTTGCTGAGTTTTTGCTTTCGTTTGTTTATTGCAACGCAGAGCCTCAAACTGGGCTGGGTTTGGGGGGTGGGGAGCTCTTGAAGACAGCAACCAGAGTGGCCGGTGCAGGCCCGAGACCCTGGTTCTAAAGGGCCCATAGAAGACGTGA
Organism: Lophiomys imhausi; assembly: GCA_907164525.1. Lineage (NCBI taxonomy): Eukaryota > Metazoa > Chordata > Mammalia > Rodentia > Muridae > Lophiomys > Lophiomys imhausi. Next base: position 3,314,234 of record CAJQZJ010032551.1, read on the forward strand.
TGCACATGGAGCTGTGCTTCTGTGGACTGATCTTGGGAGACTGATGAAAGACTGACCCAGGATGGGGGCCTCACTCTTTCACAAAACAGAACTCACTCAGGGTGGAAGAGTAGCAGGTGTTCCAGAAAAACACAACCCACAGCCACCAGGGACAGAAGATTAGCACTGAGGCACCATGGGAGATGGTGCTGAGGCCTTGAAAGGAAACCTCACAGAGAGTAGAGAGGGAAGGATTCAGAAAGGTGCATGTGTGCCCAAAGGCAGGATTCATACTCCGGAGACCCAAGAAGATGCTGAGTGCTGATTAGTATGAACAGCAAGTAAGGCACAGGCAAGGCTGTGAGTGTCCTGGCTAGCTACTGGCATAGAAATGGAAATGGATGCAAATGTCAACAAAATCAGCCTGCCTCCACTTCCCTCCCTGTCTACCCCCTTCCCCCAGACTCAGTTCCCCCCACCTCCAATTCCCTTTCCTCCCTGATCTCTGAAGATACTAAATGAACACAAAACTAAACAGAGATTTCAGAGACTACAAATTAAAGAAACGCAGACCTTGAAAACAAAACAAAAACAAAGAACAATGACATACTCTTAGCCTAGCTTTTTAAACTGTTGGTCACAGTAGCATACAGGGTCACATAAGTGAGGCAGTGAATGAGACACACACACACACACACCACCACCACCACCACCACCACCACCACCACCACCACCAACAACAACAACAACAACAACAACAGTAAAACCTATCCAAAAGAACAAAAAATAGAACTCAACTAGAAATCAGATGTGTGCTGGATCTGGAGTGTTCCCCAATGCTGAGTCATGTGACTTGGCTGCAGCCTGGGTCTGAGCACACAGCACACTTTGCACTGTGTTCCTCAGGCCACACAGGGCACAAGAACTGTCGGAAACACCTTCGCACAGACACTCTCAACTAGAGACTGTGATTACAGCATCACACAGACTTTCTGCTTTTGTAGAAACAGGGTGGAGAATCACAGAAGCAGAAACTTTTACAATTTTTTTCTACTGTCTCTCGTCAGCATGCAAGGATCAAATTGTCTATCTCGGGACCGGATTGTGTTTGAATGTTTAATTTTAGACACTGTTGTCTGAGTTTCTGAGTTTTATAAGGAAAAATTGTTAAATGAATTTTGGCTCAGGATTAGGCTAGAATTTCCAACAATTTCTACAATGGCCCTAAACATAAGCCTCCTGTTTAGTATTATGTATTTATGCAAAGCAGCATTCTCAGGAATAACAATCATAAAATCAAAATATTGATCAACTCTGAAAAACACTGAAGATGTTCTGTGTCCTGTTGTACCAAAAATACACCCAATTTTTGATGTTCTGTGTCCTGTTGTACCAAAAATACACCCAATTATTTATGTAAAAAATTCTTTATGCAAAAACTAAGTAATCACATCTACCTCACTAGTATGTAAGTTTGCTTTTAACCTTCAATGAATGGTAAATTATATGCATACCAAAGAACTGTTTTAAAATAAATTTTTTATGATTTATTATCAGTAGTTGTTTGAATGTTTATCTGTTCCATACACCTATATATCACCAAGACATGATAATGTCTTGGGTGAAAAAGGGGTCACAAATGGAAAAAGATTAAGAAGCCATGGTCTACAGTAAGCAACAAGGAGCCATGGTCTACAATAGTCAAGATGCCCTGGTCTATACTGAGCTACAGGAGGCCTTGGCCTACAGTAATCAAGAAGATGCTATGGTGCACACTAAACAACAAGAACCCATGGTCTACGGTAATCAACAAGAACCCATGGTCTA
>CAJQZJ010032551.1:3316238-3352812 GCA_907164525.1 Lophiomys imhausi
AACAAGAACCCATGGTCCACACTAAACAACAAGAACCCATGGTCTACGGTTATCAACAACAGGCTTGGCCTATGATAAACAAGAAGTATTAAGGAAAGAAAGTAATTTACTCTCCAAAGCTTCCCCTCTCTTATAAAATAAATAAAAAGTCCACTTTTCAACAAAAATAAATTGTTAAGCATGATAAGCAACAAGAAAACATGGCTCTTGACAGATGGTTCAGCAGTTGAATGCACTTGCTGTTCAGGACCCAACTTGGGTTTCCAGCACCCACATGTCACTTAACCGCATGCTTTGCACATGGATTTTTATGATTTTATACATTATGTTCAAATGATTGATTGCTGATTTTTGTGTACAGCATTAGATATGGGTGCAACTTCATTCTTGCACTAGATGTCTTTCCCTGCCTGTGTTTACTAAAGGTATCATCATTCCCCAGTGTGGGTTTCTGGTCACCTGTGGGCTGTGACCTGCTCTTACTGCTGTGTTTCATCCATCTGTGTGTGCTTTCTACACTCATTCCAAGCTCTTTAGAGGAACATACCTTCATAATATATTTGAAATCAAGTAAACAGAATGACTATCTTTATTCTGCTCACTAGAAAATGCTACTTTTTAAAAGACTTTGAAGTTCCATATGATTTTACTATTTTTTCCATTTCTTTTTTTAAACATTTTTACTGATAATTTTTCATACATTATTCTGATAAGTTTCCTCTCCCCAATTCCTCCCATCTCTATGCCATTCCTTTCCCTTTCTCTCTATGCCATTCCTTTCCCTCTCTCTCTTTAGAAAATGAACAGGCAAATTAACAACAACAATAATAATAATAATAATGAAACACATACAGAGACACACACAAAAAACAAAATCCATAAAAACACAAAATCAGAAACCATAATATACAAGCAAAAGACCAGTAAGACCAAACCAAAAAAAAAAAAAAACTCATTAAAAACTTTGTAAAGATCCCATTGAGAGCTGGCCCTGCCCCTCACATGCTACAGCACTTAGGAGAGCAGACCCTGCACCTCATCTGGGCAGAATAGTAAAGCTGGCACTGGATGTGGGGGTTGCAGATGAGCCGGCCCCAAGAATGTGAGCATAGAAGAGCCAGTCCTGCCTCTTATATGCTAGGCAGTGGCACAGATGAGGGAGAGACACACTCCTCTCCTCTCTCATCCCTCACCATCTACGGCAGACAGGAGAGCTGGCCATGGGGTCAGGAGAGTGGGAGAGCTGGCCATGTCCCTCATCAGCTGCGACACTCAGGAAGCAGGCCCAGCACCTCACCTGAGCAGCAGGGTAGAGCTGGGCCTGGTTGTGGGGATTGCAGGCTAGCCACCTCCAAAAGCATGAGAGCAGGGGAGCTGGCAGGTTGACCACCTCAGACAGGGCTTTGAGTTGGCCCACCCCAACATCTATCCCATTGGTGAGCTGCTGGAGTGCATGAAGTGACCAGTCCTACAGACCTAAAACTACAGAATCTCCATGACACAGGGCAAAAACAGGTTATCTGAGAGGAGTCTCAGTGAGGTTCCTGTATTGACAGAGTAGCAGAAGCCAGAGGCCTCATACCAGAAAAACAAATCATTGCAATGAACATTTGCAAGCAAAGAAGTGTGGACATAAAGATATACTGTGGGACACACTGTGAACACTTCAGCTTCCACAACAAGATTTTTTTTTTCTGTTAGGGAGGAGGTTGCAAGGGTGGAGGGCAGGTAGGAGGGGAGGAGGAAATGGGTGGGTTTGGGGTATATTATGTGAAATTCACAAAGAATTAATAAAAAGTTGTTTGTTTGTTTGTTTTAAAGATTCCATCGAATCTATTCATTGGGGCAATATGGATATCTGACAATGCTGAGTCTCTGATTCTTAAATACAGGCTTCTTCTCATGTGTCCTCAGTATCTTCCACTTCTCAAGTGTTGCATCTTCCTCCTCTCTGGCTGAACTTACCCATAAGCTCCTTGGTAGGTTTATGCTACTATAGATGGATTTCTTTCTCAGTTCTTTTTCAGATGATTCAGTGTTATAGAAACACAACTGATTTTTCCATGTTGGCTTCGTATCATGCAGCATTACTGAACCTGTTTTGAACTCTTAACCATTTTTGATGTGTCTTTAGTTTTCTATGTGTAAGATGTTGTCATCTGAAACAGACAATTCCATTTCTTCCTTGGCAATCAGAATAAGTCTTCATGCTAGGGCCTCCAGCACTATGCTGAACAAAAATCATGAGTGAGTTGGGTCTTGTTCCTGATCTTAGCGGAAACATTTTCTGTCTTCATCCATGAGTCCAATGTTAGCTGGGACTTGTGGATACAAAATGTGTGTGTGTGGCTTTACTGTGGCAAGGTACATTCCCTCTATACATACATTTGAGAGATTTATAATAATGAAAGGATATTAAATTTTGTTGACCTTTTCCACTATCTCTTGAGATGATGATATGTTTTTTATGTTTATACAATATATCTTGATTTGCACATGTTGAGCCATTCATGGTCAGGGGTAAATCAGTCTAAATCATGATCAACAACCCTCTTAAAGTGTTGCTGAAGTGAACTTACCAGGACTCTCTGAAGGATTTCTGAACTGTGCGCACTGAGATAATGGCCTATACTTCCCTGGCTGTCTGGATAATGCTGACCTCACACACCTAACTTAGAAGAGCTCCCTCCTCTTCATTATGGAAGAGTTTAAAAGTCCTGGAGTAAGTCTTGCTTCAGCATTTTGTAGAACTCCATGAAGCAGGCAGTCCCAGGCATACTCAGTTCTTACTGAACCAATACTTTCCTTATCCTTGTCAGATGTCTAGTTCCTGAGTCACTGCCCATAGCTCGTGTGACTAGGAATGCACCCAGTTCCTATAGATCACCTAATTTATTGATGTGTAATTGCTCACAGAAGTCTCTTCCAGCCTTTGTATCTCTGTGGTATTAGCTGTCATTTTTATCATGTCTTCTTTTATTGGAATCTTCTCTTAGTCTAGTTAAAGGTGTGTACTAAACTTTTTTTCTTTTCTGAGGATTTCATACGTTAACAAATATGTTATATTTGCATCATTTCTACCCTTCCTCTCCATGTCTAACTCCTCTCATGTCCCCCAACCTCTTCTTGAATTCATGACCTCTTCTATATTTCACACACACATACACACACACACACACACACACACACACACACACACACACACACACATCAACCAAGCTGGATTACTTTTGATCTTATTTGCATGTATTCAGGGCTGAATACCTAAACTTGGGTCTCATTGCTGAAGGAAAAAAAAACTAGTTGTCCCTCAGCAGCCTTTGCTTGGCTGTAGGTCTCCATCTAGGCCTAGTGCCTTGTGAAACTCTCCTCCATCCATGCTGGCATGTGAGCTGGTATGGCTTTTGCAGGTCTTGTTCAGATACCCATATGGTTTGTAGGAGTAACATCCCTTTCCTGTTGTGAGGCAGGAGTCATCTGAGTCTTCAGGCTCTTAGTCCCCAAGCCTGAAGTGTAGTTGTCATAGACATCCCATTCATGGCTGGGAATCTCATAGTCATATACTGCGTGCCTTTTGATGGGTTGTGGGTCTTTCTGACTGTCTCTCTGTCTTCTGTAGAAGAAGCTTTGTTGGTGGGAGGTGAGAGCTGCATTTATATATGGGTTGGAAGGTGCTACGCAAGCTGCCACGGGAGAGAAATATATTAATATTATCTTTTAAGAACTAGTTTTGTTGACTTTCTGTGGTTTTTTATCTGTGTGTTAAGAATGTATATTCTGAAAAAGATGTATATTCTGTCCTGTGGGATGGAATACTCATCACATCTGTGGGGCTCGTGCACTCTGTAAAGCACCTGCAATGTCTCCTTAGTGATGTGTGCCGGTGACCTCTTCAAAGTGGGATGTTGGAATCTTCCAGCATGACCACTGTCTTTAAAAATAATGCTTGTTTTTTACTGTGAACATGTGTCTGTGTTGTAGTGGGTATGTGTGCGCACATGTGCATGCAAGTGCACTCACTCATGCATGCGTGTGTGAACGTCAGAGGGCCATCCAGGTGTTCTCCTCTATGGCTCTCTATTGTATTTTGAGACAGGGACCCTCAATGAACCTGGGGCTCACCGTGTTCACTACACTGACTGAGCAAGGAGGCCCTGGAATCCCCTTGTCCTCTTAGTTCCTGGTCCTAGAGCTGCAGACATACGCCTCTAGGCCTCGAGCTGCCATGTGGGTGCTAGCAATATGAACTGAGGTTTCCGTGCTTATGCAGCAAGCACTTTCCCACTGATCCCTCCTCTTTGTTCCTCTACACAAATCCATCAATATCTGCTTTATAACCCTGACCACGCTGAAGTTCAGTACACATGTGTTCACAGTTTTTATATCCTTCTAAATCTATTTCATCTGGTGTACGTATCGCTGCTGTTGGTTTGGTTCCCATTTGCTTGTCGCTGATTTCACAACTCATAAATGCAACAGTACATATCCGCTAGCTTACAGTGCCTATAACTCCTTTTAATGATTAATTCACACCCCAGCGTAACAGGAGTCTTTGAATGGGACTCTGTTTATCTATTTCAGTGAGTTTTATGCCTGTGTGTGTTTTCCTGTTACCAAACAGCACTCTTTGTTTCTGTGGGGTAACTCCTTTCAACATCTCATGTGAGCAGCTCTAATATCTGGGAAAGCATTTAATCTCTATCTCTGAAGAACAGCCTTGATGGGTGAAGTGTCCTTAGCTGTAAGCTGTGGGTTTGGTTGGGTGTGGTTTCCTTTTGACATTATCTTTCATCATTCCATTCTCCTTTAGGCTTTCTGGTTGAGGCACTGATGGGCTTACACTCTCATGTGCACGGCAAGCCCCTATGCTTTTTGCTACTTTGAGGTTACCGTTTGAGGTTTTTGTTTCATCCGTGTAGGTTTATCTGTGTGAATGTTTGCATTTTGAGGCAGTCTTGCTGCGCCGGCTGGTCTTGAACTCGTAGGCTCAGGTAATCTTCTCAAGAAGCTTTCTGTCAGTGTAGCCCATGCCCGCTGACTTCATTTTTGACAGTCTGATTGCGATGCATCCTGGTGACATCTTCCTTGACCTGAACTTAACTGGAGACCTTAGAGCTTCCAGCTACAGGGGTATCGTCTACACCTCTCCATATATGTGAAGGGTTTTCACCCTTTATTCTTCTCTCACTTTTTCATTGCAGGGCCATGAGATAGAGATGCAGAGATGTAGGGATGCAGAGATGATAGAGATGCTGGGGATGCAGAGATGATGGGGATGCAGAGGGATGATGGGCATACAGAGATAATAGAGATGCTGGGAATACAGAGATGGTGGGGATGCAGAGAGATGATATATAAAGATGCAGAGATGATGAGGATGCAGAGATGATGGGCATACAGAGATAATAGAGATGCTAGGGATGCAGAAATGGTGGGGATACAGAAGACATGGGCTAGAGACTCAGAGATGGTGGAGATTCAGAGTGATAAGATAGAGATGCAAACAAAGATAATAGGAAAGTAGACAAGAGCACATGGGAGATGGGACTATAGGTCGGGGAAACGAGAAGTGAATGGGAGCACAAATACTATATTTTTTTCTTCTGTGTTGAATATATATGACATTAAACAGAAGAGGGACTGACTATTTGGGTGGAGAGTGGATCAGCTGTGTAGGAGAAAGCTGGACAAGAAGGAGTGATGAGGGGTGGATATGCGCTAGGCATACTAATATATGTGGCCATATGAAACCCATTATTTGGTGACGCTGTTTTTAAATCTCCACCAAAAATCACGAGTGATACATGCCTGTAAGATCTGTACTTAGTATGATGATGCAAGAAGATCAGAACTTTGAAGTCAGCCTGAGTGATACAATGGAAGTCTATCTCAAGAAAATTAAACAAATAAATAAAACTTTCAACAAGACTATAGCCAGCTGGTTTTACTGATAGTGTCTAAAAAAAAAATCTTCATCTAATTTTTTAAAATTTCTGTTCATAGAGACGTGGCCATTTCTACTAACAGAAAAGGGGAGCACTGCATTCATCATTAGACAAGATGTAATAGCTAACACAAGGACATCATGAAGAAGAAAATGACAGTAAATAGAGTTGCAAAATTATTAGCAAAGAGAGTGAATAGCATTATGCTGGTTTGAATTAAGATATCTCTCATACTCTAGGCATTTTAATATTTGGTTCACAGTTGGTAAGTCTCTTTGTGGAAGGATCTCATACTAAAAATTTAAAAGCTCACCTGTGATGGGGTGATGTTATGCATTCTAAATGTTAATGAACCTGCTCCCAGATGCCTGCTTGCTATACACCAAGTGAATCTGTGTTACCTTTCTTGTTAACCATTGTCTCTGATTGGTTAAATAAATGCTGAGGCCTGAGATTGGGCAAAGACAGAGGTAGGTGGGACTAAGGTGCACAGGCTTTTGAAGTACAGAGGTTCATGGGTAGAAGAAGCTGCCAGAAGAGGAAAAGAAGCCAAGGGAGCAAGAAGAAAGACACATGCCAAAACACCATGGGTTTGAAAAAAAAAAAAAAACCTCATTTCACATGGCCTGGAACATCGGCATAGTGTGGAGAGTTACAGCCCAAGGGGACCTATGCATATATGGGGTCATATTTGGGGAACAGAATTATGAGCTGGCTTAGATGAGCTAAATTTACCGATTCCAGGCTAAAGCTTGTTAAAACCCATTAGGTGTCTGTGTGTGTATTTATAATGGACAGTTAAGGATTAACACCTCCAACCAATTAACCATAATATAAATACAGGTAAATAATTTAAATATATATTTCTACACACCTGAAAGTTCTAGAACAAGAAGAAGCAAACACATCCAAGAGAAGTAGATGGCAGGAAATAATCAAACTCAGGGCTGAAATAAATCAATTAGAAACAAAGAGATCAATACAAAGAATCAACAAAATCAAGAGCTGGTTCTTTGAGAAAATCAACAAGATAGAAAAACCCTAAGCCAAACTAACTAGAGAGACAATATCCAAATTAATGAAATCAGAAATGAAAAGGGGGACATATAACAACAGACACCAAGGAAATCCAAAGAATCATTAGGTCTTACTTCAAGAGCCTGTTCTCCACAAAATTGGAAAACGTAAGCAAAAGCCCAAGAGCAGATGATTTTAGTACAGAATTCTAACAGACATTCAAAGAAGAGCTAATATCAATACTCCTCAAACTATTCCACAAATATCCTGAGACCACAGTCACCTGAATACCTAACCACACAAAAACTCAACAAAAAAAGAAAGAAAGAAAGAAAGAAAGAAAGAAAGAAAGAAAGAAAGAAAGAAGGAAAGAAAAGAATTTCAGACCAATTTCCCTTATGAACATTGATGCAAAAATACTCAATAAAATACTTGCAAACTGAATCCAAGAACATAACAAAAACATCATCCATCATGATCAAGTAGGCTTCATCCCAGGGATGTAGGGGTGGTTCAACATATGAAAATCCATCAATGCAATCCACAATATAAACAAACTGAAAGAAAAAACATGATAATCTCACTAGATGCTGAAAAAGTCTTTGACAAAATCCAAGATCCCTTTATGTTAAAGGGAGAGATAAGGGATACAAGGCACATACCTAAACACAATAAAGGCAATATACAGCAGGCCTATAGCCAACATCAAATTAAATTGAGAGAAACTTGAAGAAATTCCACTAAAATCAGGGACAAGGCAAGGCTGCCCACTCTCTCCTTATCTATTCAATATAGTACCTGAAGTTCTAGCTAGAGTAACAAGACAACTCAGTCCAATCTGGGCTCCACCCATTTTGGCTCCTCTCAATGTCTTTTTAAGAGAGGCTGTGCCCAAAAGCCCTTTCTTTAAGTTTCCCGGGCATTACAAATTACATCTGTTTGCCCAGGACTACACATTACTGTGTGCCAGGACAATCTGCATTCCAAAAACCCTTACTAATTCACTAAAGAAAATTAACTTCCATTACACTGTCTCAAAAAAAACAAAAAGTTTTTAAAACTCAAAAAAAAAGAATACATACACATACTATTGAAACATACAACCCAAATTACAGAATACAAGTATTCAAAAATCAATTATATTTCTGTACACCAACAGTGAACAACTTGAAAATGAATTTAAGGAATACAGTAAAAGCTAAGATATAATCTAGTGCCTTATATAAAACGGCCTGGTGCTTGTACAGGACATCCTCCGATATATTCATAAGTCATAACTATTTGTCCTAAGATACCTAATGTAGGGAATACACTATATAAATAGTTGATATACTGAACTGTTTAGCAAATAATCCCAGGAAAATATGTACATGTTCAGTAGAGATACCAACCTTTTTCTCTAGATATTTTCAAGGCATTTCTTTGAATCGGCAGTTGTAGAACCCCAGCTGGAAGGCCATGTGCATTCTTGGGGGACGAGGGATTACAAAATGGGGATTTATGCAGATGAACCTGGATGGACGCACTAAACAAAACAAAGTTGCCAAATGTAAGTTTCAGGGTGGCACACACAGTTAATACTGCTGGCGTGATTTTTAGGCACTACATATGGATTGATTATAAGACAGAGAAATGAAGGAGCATATGAAATACTGCACCCCTCCCCCATTTATAAGAGGACAGGCTAGAGGAGGGCACAAAAGGCTGTAAATGGATCTGTAATGTTTTGGTTCAAAAAAAAAAAACTCTAAAATCTCTAAAGAAAGAAAGAAAGCTGAGGCAGCCATTACTCTGCATTATATGTGTGTGCTTCTCAGGAGTTTTAGCCTCTCCCCCTCTCTCTCTGACCTTTTCTGTTTGAAGCTAGATTAGGAACATTTTACCTGAGTGGAAGAAATATTTGAATTTTAAAGAGCAAATGCCAACAAAGAAGAGAAAAAATAGTCACAAGAAACTCATGAAATTCTAAGCAAGACAGTAACACACTGTTAGCATTTTTCATCAGTCAAACAAGAAATGCTGGTGCCCCTTCCCATGCCCAGCATATGAGGTGGTACCAAGGATGGTGAGGACACAGGGGTGGGTGGCAGGTTCTATATTACCCGGCCTTCAAAATCCTGGGAAACACAGACACCCCTTGGCAGAAGGAGATCTGGTGGCAGGTCCTGAGGTGCCCCACCTGAAGTTGCACAAGGATTGTGATAGTAACTTACCATCACAAACAACCACCAAGCAACCAAATGCCAAAAATAAAATAAATAAATCTCTAGCAAACTGGGATTTATTAAACAAGTTGTGAATATACATTGGTGCACTTGAAGACAATATTGTGATATGTGGAGCTGAGAAAATGGTTCAGTCAGTAAAATGTTTGCTGCATAAGATTGAGGGCCCAAGTTCAGAGCCCTAGTACACAAGTAAAAAGCTGGGCAAATAACCTGTAACCCCAGTGATGAGGAGTGGTCACAGGAGAATCCCTGGCATTTGCTAGTCACAATTTTAGTCAAATCAGTGAGTTTTAAATTCAGTGAAAAGCACTATCTTAAAAAAACAAAAACAACAACAACACACACATAGGTGAATATATGCATATCCTTTTATTCAACCAAATATAAATCAAATAAGTTTTTAAAGTTGCCCTACACTGGAAAGATTTTTTTACTAAGTCATAATACCCTGAACAACACAGAATGACTATTTACACAGCATTTACTGCATATTGGATATTATAAATAATCAAGAGATAGTTTAATAGGAAACAGAACATTTGCAAAGGTTCTACACAAATGCCATGCCATTGTGTAAATGAACACACAACTTAGAATACACAATGTCCTGGAATCAGTCTCTAGGGGATACTAGACAAGTCTGTACTTAGAAAATCACCCAAAACCCACCTAACTATCCTAGCCTCTGGCCTGCTAGGAACCTGACAGGCCACTTCTAAATGACTAAAACTGGTTCAACAGAGGAAATCAAGCATGCAAATTCTCTCTCTCTCTGTGTCTCTCTGTCTCTGTCTCTCTCTCTCTCTCACACACACACACACACACACAGAGAGAGAGAGAGAGAGAGAGAGAGAGAGAGAGAGAGAGAGACAGAGAGAAGTGTATGCATGAATGCATGCGTGTCCTAGGGATCTGATCTCAGGTCCTGATGCTTGAACAGGAAGTGCTCTAATCTACTGAGCCATCTTATGTTGTGTGACACTATCCTTTGGGGATATTGAATCCCAGAGAGAAAAACAGCAACAGACCAAAGTCAAGATACCATGGAAAACCAAAGTCCAATTTGTTAAACCAATAAGTTGTATTGTGGTCACTTAAAGGAGCCTAAATCAATGATAGTAGCATCACCAAAAGCCCACATCAGCACAGGTGATGCCTCATGAAAGCTGGAAACCTGCAGCTCACTGCACAACCTGCAGGCAGCTCAACAAGTCACGAGTGTCTCTTCTGGGCAGCTTGCCTTATCTGAACCTCTTCTATGCGCTCTTCTTGTCTGAGAGAGCTCTCCACAGTCCTTACTGTTTATATAAGCTTAGGAGAGAAGGAGTCTAGTGCATCTGGTCAGTTTCAGGGACTTCCTGAAACTTTTCAGTTGTTTATTTCCTGAGTTTTAAGGACTCTTCCTTTAGAACACCCTGATTTTCTTAAGGTGCTTCCCTCCAAGTTGCAATGTTTGATCTCAAAGGAAATTTCTGAACAACACATCTCCCCAGCCTCCCAACCACACTTTTATAATGCCTGATAGATGAACCCCATTTCATCCAATCACCTGACAACCCTATGAGGAAATGCACTCTAATCTTCACAACACAATGACAGGAGGGCAGCAGCAGTCATCCATCCACCCAGAGGCACATGACAGACACCGGTGAGGGGACACTGCTACTCAGTCATCTGAGAATCACTGGTGTCTGATCTTTCATCATATCTAGCCTCAAGAGAGGTTTGCAGTTTTATACATGGAGGACATTCTGTTGCCTCAGCCCATCTAGGACACTGACTGAAAGGCAGGCCACAGCAGGAAAGCATGCGCTGATACAATGGCACTCCCTGTATTTTAAAGATCCATTCAGCAAGGTAATGCTGCGATATGCAACTATCCCAACCTGCAATCAAGACACCTACACCTAGTGAATATTTATTCCCAGTAAGTGTTCCTGCACAGTTATGAAGTTAAGCCAGATGTTTTCCTCACCTGTAGTTTCTAAATTTCCTGCAGAGAACTATATATTTGCTAAAGTTAGGAAAATGATAAATAAACATCATTTTAAAAGTAAAAAAATGAAAGTGAATGAGCCAACAAGATTTGCAAGCAACTAATGAAGATCAAGCTTTGGAGACTCCCAAGGGCCCAGGTTCCACTCACAGACACCTGTTGCCTTGTGGATATTTATGGTTTTCTTTTTTATTACTTGTCACGGAAATGTTCCCAGAGTCATTGCTTCAGGCCCCATACAACTATGATGTATCTTAGAAAAAACAAATACATAATACTAACAAATCCTATAAGACGGAGAAGGGGAAAGAGTTCAACCTCATTAAGGACTAATGCAAACCCAGAGAACCACATCCACTGAGCAAAACCATTATTCTCTTTCTCCATAGTCTAAATGCCCCCCTCAAATTTTATAACCCCTGCCTAGCTCTAGACTACAGAGGTTTTATATGCAAATGGTTAACCACCATGGCTTTGCAACTGTAACCAGGAGTATTCATGCCAGGACTCCTTTTTCTCTAAAATCCACTAGAGTCTTCACAAGTTCACTTCTCACCTGCAGTGAGACTTCCTTTCAGAAAGACCTCTTCCAACACTCCCCTTTGTGTGAGGCCTCAGCCTTACTTAAGTGCTGAACCTTAAGGAAAGGCAGCTCATTCACTGCCTTTTTCTAAATGTGATCTCTCCACCCTTTAAGATGACAAAAAAAAAAAAAAAAAAGAATTTCAACAACAACTAGGGCCTCCAGCTTTTCATGACCCAGAAACAAAGGGGCCAATTGACAAGCCTGGCTGAACTCTCAGCTCTGAGCACCATTGCCAAATGAGTTATTAGACTGAGCATCACAACGTAAGGACATTGCTACAAGCTCAAGTCCCATCATCTAAAAAGGCACCAAAACCAGTAGGGTTCCACAGAGGCTGGTTTGAAAATTGTCTGTCTATACTAGCAAAAGGCTCAGAGAAAGGAGAACTAATCCATTTATAATAGGTGAGTCCGCCCTGCCTACTGAGAGTGGGGTGCACAGGTGCCAGACACACCTGTCATGCTACAGGGGGACCTGAAGGACATGCGGGTGGACAGTGATTCTCATTTCAGTAAGGCTGTCCCATCTGCATTCAGTCAATGGTGAAGGGACACCTACAACCATAAACACTGTTCCAGGTCAAAGACAAACAGCAGCACTGCCCACACCCTGACTGACTGTCCACACTACACACACAGCACTGTTACCTAAATGAAAAGTCTCAGTGTAGTGCATACACTATGGAAGTTCCTTACCTCTTTCCAGAAGCCCCTCAAAGTCCATGTGTGAGCTTGTGGTGTCTGGCTCCCTGGCGCTAAGTACTTTTCTAGACCTCCAAGGAACAAAACAGGAATCTCAGCCTTGTGGCCTCTACACCCCAGAGGGGAGATGATCAAAGTAAGAAAAATGGGTACTCAAAAGAGATGCATGTTCCAAGGAGCAAACAGCTCAAACGGAGGCACACGAAGTGATAGGTGGAGTCAGAACACTTTTTGTTTTGGTCTTGGTTCATTTTTAAATAGTAAAAATGCACAGCATAAAAATTTCCAGCCTAAGCCGGGTGGTGGTGGCGCACGCCTTTAATCCCAGCACTTGGGAGGCAGAGGCAGGCGGATCTTTGTGAGTTCGAGGCCAGCCTGGTCTACAAAGCGAGTCCAGGACAGCCAGAGATATTCAGAGAAACCCTGTCTCGAAAAACAAAAAAAAAAAAAAAAAAAAATTCCAGCCTAACTATGTTTAAATGTGCAGAAATGAAATGTTAAGGACATGCAGTTTGTTATACAACAGAGCTCCCAAACTTTCTCATCTCTATATTCATTAAATAACACCCCTCTCACTCCTTCTCCACGGCCCTTCCCACACTGTTCCTCCCTCTGACTCAGTGAGTCTGACTACACCTGGTGGCTCATGTAAGTGGAATCACTCACAATGTGTCCCTCTGTGACTGACAGGACTCTGCAAAATGGCCTCCCGGTTCGCGATGCTGTAGGGTCAGTCAGAGCCCCAGTACTATTCTGTCAAATGGACAGCATTCCACTATATGCCCACAGCACATTTCGTTTATTGCTCACAGATACTTGGGTTGTTTCTGCCCATAGGCTATTAAAAGCACTGCTCTTGGAACATGTGTGTATCAAAATTTTCTCTAAAGCAGAGATTCTCCACCTGTGGGTCATGACCCCCCACAGGGTCATGCAAATCAGATATCCTGAATATCAGATATTTACATTACACTTCACAACAGTAGCAAAATTATAGCTATGAGGTAACAACAAATCAGTTTATAGTTGAGGGGTCACCACAACATGAGGAACTGCATTAAAGGTCACAACATTAGGAAGGTTGAGAACCATTGGTCTAAAGGAAGGAATAACTTTAAAGGGAGTGATCAAGTTGGTTTTCAGAAAGCTGGCACCTAAGGAAAGACACGAAGGTGATGAGAACTAGCAAGCCAAGAGATGACATCTAGAATTAGAAGCAAGCAGAGATTTGGGAAGGCCACAAACTGATGTAGGGAAAGAGACCAGGATAAGAGGCTGAGCTAGGAGTGAGGTGTAGAGGAATAGAAGAAGAGAGAAGGGGTGGAGGGTAGGAGGGAGGGAGAGAAGCAAGGACTGATGTCAGAGTGAAACAGATCACATAAAGATACGTAGGAACTCTGAAGCCACAGTCCCACAGGCAGGAGACCCATGAGACAGCATAGCCTTTACCAAAGATGGTGGTGGGAGAGGGCAGGCACCTCAGGTCTTCCGTCAGGAGTCAGCCCCATTGCAGGGCTCTACAGAGTGTGACAGCTGGCTGTTCTGACATGTCAAATCAGCTGTCACCAGGGTCCATCCTGTAGGTCCACCTTCCATCTCACCCACCTTCCAGGCTCTTTCATTTCCTTCAAGCTCCTAGGCAAGAGGTCTTCTAGCACATAATTTTTTTTTTTTTTTTTAGTTTATGGTGTCTCTTTCTCCCCACAACAGCTCCCCCTTTTTATCCAATGACAGGCTCTTTTTCTTTCTTTCTTTCTTTCTTCAATGTTTATTACTTCAGGTTACATCTCCATCATAGTACCCTCTTTCCACCCCTCCCAGTCCTGCCCTCCCACCCTCTACCCCCACCATCACTTCCATTCCACTCCTCTGGAGTGAAGTGTCCCTACATAACAGTCCCTACCCAGTTCAGCAGTCATATGAGGGCCAAGAGCCTCTTCATACACTGGGGGCCTACAAGGCAGCACCACTAGGGAAAAGTAGCACATAAAAATTTTGTCAGGCAGATCCACTTCATAATTGGTCAGTCAGTCACAGGCCCCTCCACAGACAGAGAGCTACCTCAGGCTGAGTGTAGGTTCCTACAAATGCTCTCAGGAATGAAATGAGGGCCCAGAGGAGATGCAGACAAGACCTCCACGGTCAAACAAAGGAACATTTGTGTAACTGTTAGCTACAGTGTTTTATTTGCCACCAGAGAAGCATGTGCTGGCTCTACGGCTCCCCACAATCTTCCCTGTTATGATTAATTTTATCCTTTGTGTGTGTTGGCAAAGACAGGATGAGTTTGCTCTGGCTAGAGTGACAGGCCACATGGTCTCACAGCATCTCCCTGAGCCCTGGTGTCTGGGCATGCATTCCAGTGTTTCAGATGCAGTCCTCTGTAAACTCAGCTGTCCTTTTTCCAAGCTGCTGCCCTGGGGACCATCCCCCACACAAACCCCACCCATCCCACTGCCCATGTGGAGTGACTCAGGTTCTTAGCTGCTTCCCATGACTCCATGGGCTCTGTTGTGCAGTGTGTTCTTTGGAATTGGCCATCCCGGTGATGTGATTCCTTCCTCTTGAACTTAAACAATACATGGCAAGGATGTGGGGAAAGGGGAATCCTTACTCCCTGTTGGTGGGAATGCCAACTAGTGTAGTCACCATGGAAATTGGTGTGGAGGGTCCTCAAAAATCTAGAAATAGATCTACCATCTGGATTGGTGGGTTTTTTGTCAACTTGACACAAACCTGCATATATCTGGGAAGAAAGACTCTTTCCTTTAATTAATTTTTTTCATGCAATATATTTGATGGTTTTTTTCCTCCTCCAATTCCTCCCTGATCTTCCCCACCTCCCTACACATCCAACTTTATGTTGGTATTTTTTTTCCTCTATCCTTCAAAAACAAACAAGAAACAAAAGCAAAATAAAAACCAAGAAGCACACACAAGCAAAACAAAACCAAAAGTCCACAGAAGTCCTCAGTGGCCCTAAAGGAGAACCCACCACAGCGTTCTCACTAAATGCGCGCACCACTGAGCGAGTAGCTGGCCGTAAATTTAGCTTTACACTCACGAGCTGGTGCATCTCTCTCCCGCCTCACCAGAGAAGTTTCTTTAGGCAGTCAACAGGTGGTTCATTCAGAGACTCACAGCTGGTCATGTGCAGACGCTGGGTGACTGTGGGCTACTCAGCCGGAAGTGGGACATCTGGGTTGCGACGCTCCCCCAAGGTTCAGAGAACATGGTGGGAGAGCTGACATGGAAACTGACTGGGTACTCCAGTACAACGTTCATCTGAAGCAGCATGCTTAAGGAGGAGCTCATTCGAAAGACAGCCTAAGTCTCCTCCCACTTCCGTTCTCTATTGCTCCTCCCCACTCCTTCTCTGCCCTGAGGGGGAGAGCTCGGTAGCATGGCCCAGGTACACCATCACTGAGGAGAGACAGGCATGAGCAAAAGAGCAATGTGCCACACTCCTAACTCCAACACCCTCTACTTCAGAGTCTGTGTGTTTGTCATCATGCCATTTATAAATGTGCTACCATTCTGAGGAGAGAGAAGATGATGATGACAATGATCAACTACCAGTCTGATTTCACGGCCCGACTGACTAAAATAATATGTTCGCTTCTAATTTACAAACCTATATCATAGTGTGGGTATGCTCCTCGTTAGATGTGTGGAATTTGGTCTCTTCAGGTTTTTAGACTCTGTTTAGGATGCCGTCATTTTCACCACCTATTCACTAGGTCTCTGCTCTGTGTCAAATACAGTTTGAGACCTAAGGGAGAGCAGGGAGCAAAAGTGACAGAGAGCCACACTTTCATACAGTGGGTGCAGGAGAGGGCAGACAAGAAGAATACCCACAGCAAACAAGTCGATTCTTCAGTTTCACAGAAGACACAATATGAGGCCAACAAACATGGGGCAGGATCCAGAGTAAATGGAGTCATCAAGCCAGACTTCACCAAGAAAGTCACTCGTGACAAAAGAATTTTTTATTGGAAGGAAAAGCCCCTACAAACAAAGAAAGATCAGTGAGCTTCAGAGAATAATGTGTTTAAACATGGATTTCAAAGATTTTTAAGAAATTACTCCAACCACTCAAAAAATGTACAACTTTTATCTAGTGAAGTATTAAACATACTTATATTCTTTTTTGTTAAAATAAATAAAATAAACTTCTGATTGAGTAACTATCCTTAAATTAAAACACACACACACCCTACGTCTTAGGCACATACCCTCTATTTTCGTCCATATCAGAATCTTCTCCTGCATAAGCACCACCTGGTACTTCCCTGCACCCTTTACACCTTCCTGAATTCCTTGAGGGCTTTGGGATAGGAACTGATCATTCTTCACAACAAAGTTATTCTAAGCCAAAGCCCGCAGTGAAACGGGGTGGAAATCAGCAGCAGGATTGAGCTCCAGGAACTTCTGTGAACACCTAAAACCACAGAAGGCTCCAACTCATACAGATGATGCTTTTCTTTACTCAGGATGGGATTAGCTGATAAACTAGGTACAAAAAGATAGTAACAGCAGTGATGATAAAACTAAGAGTCATAATAATATATTTCTTAAAAGCTAGTTTAAGCTAATGAATTGGCTATTTCTAGAGTTTCCCATTTTGGAACATGGTTGAGCTCCTAGAAATGACACTGTGAAAAGAAAACACAGGGCAGGATGGGGTAAGAGATATTACCTGGGGTGAGTGTGGGGGTACTGTACCAATCATCATGATACCTGCAGACATGGAAGGAAAGCGAAGCCATGTGGACACTAAGGAGAAAGTATCTCCTAAGTAAATCTGAAGGTCTTTCTAGGCTGCCATTCTGGTGGACTATAGGTAGGCACAGATGTCCTAAATCAAGCCCCTAGACACAGGGAAGCTTATGCTCAGAAGGTACAGAATGAGGGCCATGTGCACAGAGCTAGGCAAGATAAGGAGGCATGCCACAGAGACTAAAAATACCACCGTCGCAGAAGAAAAATCTACACAGAAGGAAGTGCAAATTGGTGACACAGGGGAGAGATTCTGGAATCCTCACAGAATGGCTCAATGAAAGGAGAAGGCACCTAAGAGAATCTCACGCAGGGACAATGGGGAGGCAAAGACATGGCAGGGATAACAGGAACCGTGGGTTAAGATGAGGCTTTCCAAAACCATGTGCACACTGCTTCAAGACAAGGGTATCCCCTTCCCCACAGAAGAGCCAAAAATGCTCTATGCTGCAACAGGAGCAAGTCACTTCAAGAAGTCAGGGAACAAGCCTACATATTCAAAGGCAGAACCACCTTCTTGATATTCTCAAACAATACATACCACCCTTAATCTCTCTGAGACACCCCCCCCCACTCAGTAGCCAGGAACTCCCCGTCAAGCCAACTCAAGGACCTCATGGCCAACCTTAAAATGAGTATAATAAAATGTCTAACTGCACAACCTACACACTGAATAACAATTATGGCTTTATCTGAAACATTAAGAATAAAAAGGTAACTCTCTCCCAACATACACAAAAGACAGCAGAAAGATGTAGGCCTTAAGAAGTTTCAGCTGACATTTGTTGGGGTAATTACACAGCAAATTAGCCATCAAAGATCCCATTGGTGGGTGATGCATGAGCTAGGAATCCACCATCCACCTGGACCCTTCCAGAATTATTTATATTATCCATGATAAATGATTGTCACCAAAATCAAGAGCATTTTAAGTCTGGCAAGCTGGCCCTGCATTAAACTGTATTCATCTGGGCTAGAAAGACAGCTGTCTGTAAGTACTTGTCTCACAAGCATGATCTGATGGTTCGCTTCTCAACTTAGCCCAGCCTGGAGTCAGTCACCTGGGAAGATTCCCAGTGAGAAATCGTCTACATTATATTGGCCTGTGACAGGTCTGTGGGGATCTGCCTTAATTATCTTAATTGATATGGGACAGCAAGGTCTGAAAATAGGCAGTCCCATTCGTTGCTTTGGGTCCTGGAGTGCACAGAGTAGAGGAAGCAGCTGAGGATGTGTTTCCACACACTTATTCTCTCTGATCCTGACTCCGGATGTGACTACAGAGTTCAACTTCTGTCCTTCCCTGCAATGATAGACTATAACCTGGAACTGCAACCAAAATAATAACTTTCCTTAAAGTTACTTTTTTTTTTTAATTGGGCTATCGTAGCACAGCAACAGAAATGAAACTAAGACACTAGAGGACCTGCATTCCAACTCCAGAAACCACATAAAAAAAGCCAGGTGTGCAGCTTCACACTTGTAACCTCAGCACTGGGAGCCAGAGATGGGCAGGTCCCTGGAGCTCACTGACCAATCAACTCACTCAGTGTGGTGAACTCCAGGCCAAAAAGCAAGGTGGGTGACACCTGGAGAACAATGTGGAGGATTGCCCTCTAGTCTGCCCCAGCATGTGCACACACACACACACACACACACACACACACACACACACACACAACCATATGCATCAATTTTTCAGAACACTTTCCATAATGCCTGTTTTAAAAA
This sequence comes from Lophiomys imhausi, assembly GCA_907164525.1. NCBI lineage: Eukaryota > Metazoa > Chordata > Mammalia > Rodentia > Muridae > Lophiomys > Lophiomys imhausi. The sequence continues at coordinate 3,335,222 of CAJQZJ010032551.1, forward strand.
TTAGAAAACTGGAAGAGTAATCCATAGACAATTTAAACCTAAAGCAGAACTAGATATTAAAAAAAAATACAAAAGCAGTCTTTTGTGAAATTTTGCAATAACAGCTGGGTTTGCCCAATGTTTCAAATAAAGAAAGGGTCACTACAAGGGAGTCAATGCCATTTCTAAACCCTGTGCACTAACAACAAATGAGATTTGGCTGAAAGCTCCTAAACATGGCTGTGCAAAGCTAAAGGGTGAATTACAACAGAGAGACATGTAATGTCTTTAGAGCTGAAGACATGGGATTTTTAATATCATCAGTTCTCCCCAAATTGATCAATAGAAATGACTTTGAACCCCAGGCAGTATCTTCAATGTCTGGAAACATCACTGGTTATCAAATGCTGGGGGTAGGGCAGTACTTGATCTGTGGCTCAGGACTGAGAATGTCACAAAACACCATTCAGAGGACAATCTGGACAGAGACAGTCCAACAACTCATCACCAGAGCCCTGTGGAACCTCCTGATCTACAGAGCCAGGGCAGTTCCAATCAAATCTCAGCAGTCTCCATTGGAAAAACAAAACAATCAACTAATTCTAAAATTCACATGCTTAGCCAAAGGACATAGAAAATCAAAATAAAAACCATGCTGCAACACTAGCTCAGCCTTTCAGGGAGCTGTTCAGAGTACTCCAAGGCTTGACACAGAAGTCCCAGTGTGGTTAGGAGCCATTCTCCATGAATTCTACCTACCAGGGCTGTCTAAGGGTGCATCACTAAAAAATATGTTGAAAGCGTAATCTGAACACCATGAAAGAAACAGTGCCTGAGCAAGGGTTAGATACTGTTCCCCTAGGGCTGCCTTTCAATGTCATGAAACTGGGTTTTCCCTGTTCTCCCAAGAGAGATGTCTACAAGGGTCTCTCTCGCATTTGCTTTACCTTCTATCCGCTCACTGCCTGTCAAGACACTGTTAACATTACCACCTTGACAGGCTCTAGAATTACCTAGGAGGGGCTATCTAAATTAAAACAGCCTCTGGGCATGCCTATGAGGGACTGCCTTAATTAGATTCATTAAGGTGGGGAGAAATTATGGGAGGCACCATTCCACCGGCTGAGATTCTGTGCTGAATAAAAGGGAAAGCAACTCAACAGTAGGGTTCCCTACTGTCTGCTCCCTGATGGCAGACACAACGCACACACCCACACAGAGACACATACTCACGCCCATAACTAAAAATAAATCTTTTTGAAAGGGTCAGTTTCCAAAGATACAAAATGTAAAATTTTAAACTTTAAAGTTTACGGAAGAGAGAGTCAGTGGTACGGCTCAGCAGGTAAAGGGGCCTGCTGAGCATGACAACCTGAGTTCCCTCCCCAGGACCCACAAGGAAGAAGAGAACACAAGTTGCCCTCTGACTTCTACATGCATCCCGTGGCACACAGTTGCCCACACACTTACACACTCAGACACTCAATAAAATAAAATTGTAGAAGGAACAAATCTTTACAGCTCTAGATATTACATCCCTTGTCTTTAAAACACACTGTCATGACTATGAATAGACAAGGCATTTCCCAGATGGAAATATTTGAAAATTACAAAACTAATACACAATTTGTAGCATATATGTGTGTGAGTGTATAAATATACACACATATATATGTTTGTATATATATCTTTCAAATAAATAAAAAGAATAATGTCAGCAAAAGCCAAAAAAAAACTCTCCATTCCATAGAAGCAATGAGAAAATTGGCAGAAAGTGGTCAACTCAACTTTTTTAGAACTCCAGATATTTTAAAGCAGCTTACAGCAATCCGGACACGATTCTTTGAGTGGATGTAGGAATGCTGAAGCCCACGACACGTGAGCTTTAACCTGTTTCCATCCCACCTTGAAATCTTGTGTCACCCTAACAACCAGCAAACAGTGCATGCCAGTGCCTGGATGGATTCTGCAGGGGTCCCTTCAAAGTCCCAATGCAGAGAACCATCCTGACTTCACCTGTCTGGTGTACATCTTGTAGAAACTCTAGGAAAGCAGAGTCCACTCAGTGGGACAAGATTCTCTCTGAGGGGTTTCTCCAAAACAATGGAAGGTACCTTTTGGCCACCAAAGGTTTGGAGATGAAAACAAAACAGACAAACAAAAAACTTAGAGGACACAAGGTAACTATTACAGGTCCTTAGGAAAGCTAATATAGCCCTGAAAATGTAAAGTCCACACACAAAGGCTGTGTTTCTGACAATGACTGTGTATCAAGTCCAGAAAAGGCCTGTGAAGACCCTGGACTACTCCCTCTGACTGATGCTAAGGTTCTATGTCAACAACAGACAAAATTCAAAGTGCCTGGCTAAGCAGTAAAATTCTATTTGGAGATGACTCGATTGCCTGCAGAGAGGAAATCCTAAGCAAGCCACAGAAGTACCAGCAAAGGTCATGCATGAGTCCAGCTAGGTTTCTAATACAAAAATCAATACACAAAACCACATGTCTTCAACAATCAATAAATGGGACCTCATGAAACTGAAAAGCTTCTGTAAGGCAAAGACACTGTCATTCGAACAAAACGGCAGCTTACAGATTGGGAAAAAACCTTCACCAACCTCACATCTGACAGAGGGCTAATATCCAAAATTTACAAAGAACTCAAGAAATTAAATGCCAAGAAACCAAATAACCCAATCAAAAAATGGGGAAAAGAGCTAAACAGAGAATTCACAAAGGAGGAATTCCTAATGGCTGAGAGACACTTGAAGAAATGCTCAGCATCTATAACCATCAGAGAAATGCAACTCAAGACAACTCTGAGATTCCATCTCACACCTGTCAGAATGGCTAAGATCAAAAGCTCATATGACGGCACATGCTGGGGAGGGTTGGAGAAAGGGGAACCCTCCTCCATTGCTGGTGGGAGTGCAGGCTTGTGCAACCACTATGGAGGTCAGTCTGGCAATATCTTACAAAATTTGGAATAGCTCTGCCTCTGGACCCAGCCATACCACTTCTGGGTATACACCCAAATGATTCCTCACCAAACTACAAGGAAGTTTCCTCATCTATGTTCATAGCAGCCTTATTTGTAATAGCTAGAAACTGGAAACAACCCAGATGTCCCTCAACTGAAGAATGGATTAAAAAACTCTGGTACATCTACACAATGGAATATTACTCAGCCATCAGAAACAACGAAATCATGCAATTTGCAGCCAAATGGATGGAACTAGAGAAGCTCATCCTGAGTGAGCTAACCCAGACTCAGAAGGATGCACATGGCATCTATTCACTTATAATCGGATTTTAGCTATATAGTACAGGGTATCTATACTACAACCAATGCACCAAAGGGAACATGGACATAGACTTTTTTTTTTTTTCCCTGTCAATGAGACACTTTGCCCTAGTGGTGCTGCCTTGTAGGCCCCCAGTGTATGAGGAGGCTCTTGGCCCTCATATGACTGCTGAACTGGGGTGGGAGATTGCTATGTAGGGACACTCCACTCCAGAGGAGTGGGATGGAAGGGTTAGGGTGTAGAGGGTGGGAAGGTGGGACTGGGAGGGGTGGAAAGAGGACACTATGATGGAGATGTAAACTGAAGCAATAAATAAATTTAAATTAAAAAACACACACGTCTTTCTGTACACATGCAAGGAACAATCAAAAATAAGATTAATAATTCCATTGACAACATCATAAAAATACTCAGGAAAAAAGTTAACAAAAGTGGCACAAGCCTTACATACTGACAACTGAAAGACATTGTTGAAGCAAAGGAGGGGTATCTGGATGAATGAAAAGATGCACATTTCTGGGCTGGAAGACTTAACATTGTATAGATGCCAGTGTCTCCAGAGTGATCTCCAAGTCAAATGGAATTACTACAGAAGCCTAGCCAGATCTCTGTTAAAATAGACAAGTCTATCCTGCAGCTCATATGGAAATGCCTGATCCAGAGAACATGGAGAAAGTAGAACAAAGCTGGAGGACTCAGACTCTTTGGTTCCAAAACATAACACAGAAATACAGGAATAAGCACACACTTCAGTCAACTAGTTTTCAAGACCGCTACAGAAACACGATACAGAAGGAACAGACTGCTCAACAATCATACAGGAAAACTGGAAAGCTAAATGAAAAAGAATAAAACTAAGCCCCATCTCCCATCACACATAATTCAATGGATGCCTTCTAGACTCACATATAAAAGCTAAAACTATGAAACTCTTAGGGGAAAAAATGAACTAAAACTTCTTATTCAAAAACCAATTAACTAAATCTCCTATTCTTGGATGAGGCACTGGTGGTTTCCCTTTGATGGATACCACTGAGAAAATGAGAAGACAAATGAGGAGAAATGTATTTAAATCACATACCTGATATGGATCTAGCACCCAAAATATATAAACACATTTTCAGACCAGTTATGATCAAAACACACACAACTAAATAAAACCAAGCAAAGGATTAAATGAACATCTCTCCAAACATCATACTGAAAGGGACAATGAACTTGACATCTTTATTCATGAGGGAAAAGCAAATCAAAAGGAGAGTGTGGCACAGGCCTATAATCCCAGCGACTAGTAAAGCTGAGGCAGGAAGATCATAAGTTCAAGGCCTGCCTGAGTTACAGTGCCTTGAGTTAGTCTATGCAATTTAGGAAGACCCTGTTAAGGAAGAGAGAGAATGTCAGGGACAGATAGAGATGGACAGACACACACACACACACAGAGAGAGAGAGAGAGAGAGACAGACAGACAGAGCACACTTCAGGATGTAGCTCAGTGGTAGAGTACTTGCCTACTATTAGTGGGATCATGGATTCCATACACTGTAAATGAAATTTTTTATTAAACTATATTTAACAATACCTAATAAACACCTATAACCTATAAGCACCTAATACCTAATAACACTTAACCCTACCCTTACCTTTTTGAAAGGATACTAAGCCCTGGATCCTTAGGGGCAACTTGTCAGCTGTCTGCAGGCACACCTCAAACAGCAATCAGAAGTCTGGCTCTGGCATTATTATGGCAGCCTGAGCCTCAATGCAGTTTAAGTTTGACGCTTTCTCCTCAGGCTCTGGGCCTAGCAACACCCTCATGCGGCCAGCTTGCTTCAACCGCTCAGCTTGGGGCCAGCTTCAGTCAATGAGACTGTCCACGGACACCTCAGGCCGCCATTTGAACTAACTGAACCTCTCAGGGCAGGTGCTGTGCTGTGTAACTTAGTCCTTGGTCTCATGGCCTTGTCTTTGCTTCGAGGCCTTTCCAGGCTAATTCGCTTGTCTGGGCCTAGGTCATGCCCTCACATGACAGGGGTTACCCTCTTGCCCATTTCCAAGGTCTTTGCTATGGCCTCAGAGCTGCACTTGCCTCCGAGTGCCTCATTCACTTGCTAGGTGGCTCTCGGGGCCATGGACAGATGTCTTCAGCACCCAGTTTTCAGGAACTTTCTCTCAGCAGGTTCTATAACCTGCCTTTTCTACTGGCTCGTGGAAAGAGTCTCTCTCATGGACTCTGCCTCTCAGTGTATGTGCCTAGGCTTCTCTCTGCCCCCTACTCACTGCCTCAGGGTTCGGGCTGTATTAACACGACCTCTGAGCTGGAAGATGGCGGACGTTGCTTCACCACCTCATCTCTTACACAGACATCTCTCTCCCCCAAAGGCCTTCTCTTTCAGGCTTAAATAGGGCATGGTTCTTGGTGGTTTCTCATGGTAACTCACAGCTTGTGGGCCCTCTTGGGGTCCTTTCGAGGTCCTTGGCCACGCCCCTCCACAGGGCACTGCTCTCAGAGCCTTGGCTTTTCTTTTGGGCTCCACCCCATTTTGGCTCCGCCCCTCCTTGGCCCCCAAGTCTTGGCAAGTGGGTCTTTCAAAATGAGGCAGTGACCAGCAGCTGAGGAGTGTTCAGTAGCTGAAAGCTTCAGCTAGAGTGTTTCAACGTGTGGCTGTTTTGAGAAGCCCTTTTTCAATTTCCCCGGCCTTCCTTCTTAGGCCCAGGACCATCTGCATTCCAAAGGCCCTTACTAATTCACTAAAGAACTACCATTACAATACTCATTATCACAAAAGAGAAAAAAATGAAAAATATGTGTTGGTGGGAGTATGACCAAATTAGAAGATTCCTATGTGGCTGATGGGACGTGAGATGATGTGACCACTTTGGAAACTGATCTGACAGACCTGGAACATTCAATGTCAAGTTGCACATGACCCAGCAATTCAACTCCTAGGTACGCACCTAAGACCTGAGAGCATGTTCTTCCTCAGAAACTCATACAGAAGCCGGAGAGGAAAAACCATGAATGGGCAAACAAACACGGTGTACCATGATGGACTCCTCTCAGTCACAGTATGAAATTAAATTCTGCCAGATGCTCCAGCTTAGGTTAACTTTGTAAATATTTTTGCTAAGTGTAAGAAGCCAACCATAAAAAATCACTTCAAAGTGATCTTTCCGTAGGTGGGGGAATCACACATAGCACGCCCATCAGTTAATCATGCTGAAGTGATGGTTCCATTGGCATGAAAGTTTCCAACACAATAGTATAGTGGAGAGAACAAGCTAATGAGAGGGCGTAGAGAGGGCCAACATGACACCAGGCAGCTTTAGAGTTAATGGTCTCCATCTTGACTCTGGTAGTGTTTACAGGGACCTTTCTACATGTTAAGAGTCACAGAAGTTCACTAACCCCACATCTGACAGAGGGTTAATATCCAAAATATATAAAGAACTCAAGAAATTAAACACCAACAAACCAAATAATCCAATTTTTAAAAATGGGCTACAGAGCTAAACAGAGAATTCACTACAGAGGAATCTCTAATCTCTGAGAAGCACTTAAAGAAATGCTCAATATCCTTAGTCATAAAGGAAATGCAAATCAAATCAACTGTGAGATTCCATCTTACACCTCTCAGAATGATAAGATGAAAAACTCAAGTGACAGTAGATGCTGGCAAGGATGTGGAGAAAGGGGAATACTTCTCCATTGCTGGTGGGAGTGCAAATTTGTACAACCACTCTGGAAATCAATCTGTCAGTTTCTCAGAAAAATGGAAATAGTTCTACCTCAAGACCCAGCTATACCACTCCTGGGTATATGCCCCAAATATGTGTCACCAAATCACAAGGACATTTCCTCAACTATGTTCATAGCAGCTTTATTTGAAATAGTCAGAAACTGGAAAAAAAAACCCAGATGTCCCTCAACCAAGGAATGGATAAAGAAATTGTGGTACATCTACAGCAGAGTATCAGAAGCAAGGATATCATAAAATTTGCAGGCAAATGGATGGAACCAGAAAAGATGATCCTGAGTGAGCTAACCCAGACCCACAAAGACACTCATGCTATGTACTCACTCGTCGTGGATATTAGCCAATATGTACAGGATAACCATGTCGCAATCCACAGACCCAAAGAAACTAAATAACAAGGAGGGCACAAGGGATGATGCTTGAATCCCTTTGAGTAGGAGAAATAAAACAGACATTGGAAGTGGAGGGAGAGAGGGATCTGGACAGGAACTCAACATTACTGCCATCCAAGAAGCTTTATTCAGCAGATAATGGAAACAGATGCAGAGACCCACACCCAAACATTAGGTGAAAATCAGGGAGTCTTGAGCAAGAGTTAGGGGAAGGACTGAGGGAACTGGAGGGACTATCTCTGACTTGGTCTCTGTTGCCTCCCTCTGGACCCCATTTTCCTAGCAGAGGTGCCTTGTCTTGCCTCAGTGGAAGAGGAGACACTTAGTCCTGATGGAATTTGATGTGTCAGAGTGGATTGGTACTGGGTGAGGGGGGAGTATGGGGAAGTGGGTTGGAGGGTGGGACTGGGAGGAGGGAGGGGGTGGTAATTGGAATGTAAAATACACAAATTATTTTTTTTAAAAGTCACAGAAGTATGCACTAGAAAACAAAATCAGTCCTCTATCCCCAGAAAGCCAACAAAGGAATCAGGCCTCCCTTTCTTAACACGCACATTCCTCAATAATTATGAAAGAAACTTTTGGACCTCCAGAATGAGCAAGTTTAACTGATTTCCTTCTAGAATGAGCTAATCGATTCTGTATTCATTAAATCCAAATGTTTCCAATGAGTAGATTTAATACGCTGTGGCAGGGGAAGGTGTGTTCTATATACCGAAGCACACGAATTAATTGTTTAAGCTTGGATGCAAAAGGGAAAATTAAAATTCCATGTGCATGATATAATACCACACTTGAAAGGAAGCATTTATGTAGGGTGAGCTGAAAGGCAACTATGAACATTTTAGTCACCTGGTAAAAGAAAATGAGAGTCTGTTGCAGAGAAAGTGTCCCTTGCTGAAGACCAAACCCTCCCCAGGCTTCGAGATGGTTCCCTTCTTACACAAACGGGCTTTTCAAACTATTCCCTTACTCCCCTGAGTCCCCTAACAAACTCCAGCTTTAAGACAAGCCCCAATTGGGCTACTCTCTCTCCAAAAAAACAGTCTTATACCCAATACACAAGGCTCTGTGCCTACTTGCAACAATCTTCCCCAGGAAGATTGTTCAGACTCCAGGAACCCAAGATGGGCACCCTGCCCAGCGGCTTCTTCTAAGGTCCCTTTGACTCACACAGACCTCTATTCATTCAGGCTTCTTAGGTCTGCTGGTGAGATTCCGACCAACTGGTCCTGTTGGGTAGAACAGCTCATTCCAACAGTGAGCCAGTGCCTCTCATGACCAAAGGTTTGGTACACGTCAGCTCCTCCAAGAGTAGGCTTTCATGCCAATCATTCAGCAAATGCCTGGTAGCGATCTCTCCACATGTGTGTGTGGGGTGCTCTAGTGAAGACTGCAGATTCCACGATCCCTGCCCTCAGAGACAAGAGCTCCTAGTGAAAGGCTGTGCATAAAGGACAGTAGCAGAAGACAGGGCTGGCCAGATGGGTGTCCCTCTTACTTCTGCGGCACTATACAGCATCTGCATCCACAAAACCCCTAGCAAGGCCTGTAAGACCTCCAACACTTCCTCATAACAAGCACCAGTCTCCATATTAAGGGCCAATCCCAAAATAAAATGAAATAAAAAGGATGAGTTTGAAGGAGTGGCCACGTGTCCTTGTGAAGTAATGAGGTGATGCCCACCCTCCTGGCCGACAACTCCCAGTAGAAAGCCAGCCTCTGACACCAGAGTGAGAGTCACTTGGCATGCCTGCAAGTCAAGACCATCTGGTATGATGGCCTCATGCCCACATGAGAGATAACAAGCCAGTCTGAAATGGAAAAGGAACCCAAAAATAAAGATGCCAAAACAGAACCCATCAACTGAGCCAAATGATACTTCCTCAGCAAATCCTTATGATGGAGAATCAAGGTCTCATGGAGAAGAGCTGCAACTCTGGACAGTGAGAGGAGGTGCCGCCCTGTAGAGTTCTGTATGCTAAAGCTCTTTTGTAATTCAGTGGCTTATAGATCTCTGCACTGGAAAATCATATTTGTATTCCAAAAGCCAAAAGAGAAACTAGCTAAGCCCCTTAGACAGAAGAATGACTACAAAGATTGTTCATAAAACAGAATAATATGCAGCTATTAAAAGTAACTGGGTAACACCATATGAATCAAATTATATGTCCGGCTAAAACTCCACTCTATAAGTTCTTTTCCATTTCATGTGATTCTACTTAGAATTTTCACTCCTTTTGTTTTACCTTCTAGCCACTGGGGCTGGTCCAGGAATAAGACAACATAACATGAAACAGGCCAATTCTGTGTCTTCTACAGGAGCATCTAGTCTGGAAAACAAAAGCCTCTTTTACACACAGTCTACTTGCTGGAAACACAACAACCCCACCAGAGCTGCCCAGGACAGAAGTCCACATACACACTGGACTGCAAACGTGTGGCATGGGGCAGGTGGGTATTGGTATAAAATGTGAGAGCCTGATAAAGCAAACAGGTTAGGAAATGGGAGCTAGACTGGCTGGGGTGCATATGAACAATGTACTTGCAAGCCATTCATTGCCAGCTCGGAGAACTGGGTAGCACTGGAAGGGACAGGCACCCCTCCAAGGAAGTGACAAAGAAAATAAGAAGACATGATTAATACAAACTCAAACTCTCCCCTCAGAGAATGACATCCAGTGGATGAACTGATTTAACAAAGTTCAAATGAGACCATGAAGATTCCCCATGCCAGTTTGGATAGGATTTATAGATATCCTCTCTTGGGCCTAGAAGAGCTCTCAAACACAGCAATTTTGTGCTCACTCTGCATTTGAGGATCACTGAATCGCAGAGAAATCTAGCCACTTTTCCTAACTTGTCTGACTACAGAAAGCTGAAGCCAAGACTAAAATGGCCTTCTCATTTTATCTTTTGCATGAGACATGTCACATGGTCTCTGTACACCTCAGTCCCCACTAGAAACCTTTGTGATACTGTGGGAAGTCCTAGGGCCCTCACAGTTATAAAGAGGGTGAGGGTGAGTGTGGGTGATGTGAATAGACATCATTTCATGTAAGAGCTAAACATCCATGGATTTGGATAGCCTCAAGAGTTCTGTAACCAATCATCTCACAGGTTCAAGTGATAACCCTACAGCAAAAATTTGTCTGTAACAAAGGACTGCATTTCTGACCAGGTTTAGAATCATAGGACCTCTCAGTATCTCCTGCCATATGCAGAGCTATGGATACCGTTATCTACTCTCTATCTAGAACCTGCCATGCCTTGCTTCTGACAGTTTCCTTCTTATGTCCAATGGCTCTTCCTCTGCAAATTCTTTCTACGACAAGGTTTTTCCTTGAGGCCACAGGAAGGAGAACCTGCAATTTTATCTACCAATGTCTCAATTAATAAATGTACTTTGAATGCCTCCTAACTGTTTCATGAAGACTCTTCATAAACATTTCAAATTCTAAGTTAGAGGCTTTGATGATGGGAAGTTTGCTGGTGTGTAACGATAACTGCCTTCCACCTTCTTAGCATGAGAGTGAAGTAGGAAATGGCCTCTTGTGGGGACAACGGATGGACAGATTCTCAAATCTTAATTCATAATCTGTTACCCATTAAACCAAAATCCTCCTTTGTCAGCAATATATGGGGCATACCCACATTATTCCCACCCTCTCCTATCTAAGCTACAAGGATACCTGTCTGGTGCTAGGAGACACCCTGTGATGTCCCCGAGGACAAGCTGGCTATGGATCCATATCTCACATGAGAAAGCCTTCATCAACCATGAAATAGAGACTAGCTAGAAAAGCCATCCTTATGTCTAGTATGAAATTACAGAGCTCGGAACACACCAGCAAACTAACAGAGCCTGTTCTTTCATCTGACAGCCAACAATCTCCATCTCACAATCGGTGCTACCATCCACATTCTACACGCCAGCTTTTATTCCTGCCATCACTGGTATAGAAGTTACTCTGAGTTCAAAAGTAGGACATGAAGCCTTTATCTGAGGCCTGGAGACTTGGGGAGAACCAAACATGAGGCTAGGGTATCAAAGAGCTCTCTGGGACACTCCCTTTTTTATTAATTTTTTTTCTGTTTTAGTTTTACTTAGCAAATAAAAAGTTTATATATTTATCCTATACCTCCCCTCAATTTGTTGGTAAAATATATCCCAAAGACCTCCCCCCCCCAAAAAAAAAAGAAAAAAAAACAATTGCTAATGGCTCTTGGTTGCCTGTCAGAATTACCCTATGGCTGAAGGGTAAAGACACCACACACTTTGCTCTTGAAGAAATGAAGTTGGTACTGACTATGGAGTGTCCTTCCTGCTGGCCTCCATTCATTGTACTAGAAAGTGCTCTGGATGGGAAAGGTCATCAACAGTCTCACCCAGGTGTGAATGCTGTGTACTACAAGAATGATCAGCTTGGCAAGACGTGCCCATGGGTACAACAGTGGCACAAATATTACAGGCATTACCAAAAGCTCATAACTTGGATTTGAGGCCCACTCCACAGGAGAAACACATAGTACTGTAAATCTGCCTAAAAACTATAGTTGGGGATGTCACAGACCCTAAGGGTGAACCTACTAATATTCTGACAAGTAGACTGCCCTGTAAATTGATTTCCTATACCTAATGGTTAGTTTGGATCTCAGATTTCATTAGAAAAGTTTCTTTGTGTGGTGGTTGGTGGCTAATGCAGAAATTCACAATTGGTGAAAACGTAGATAATGTGTCAATGGAGTGTTCAGCCACAAATGGGATCTCTACATCACACCCATTTCATAAGAGGACCGAGAAAGGTTATAAAAGCCAGCGGTCTGAGATAACTGGATGGAAACAATGTTTTATGGACATGGCAGGGCCACTGAACTCATCAACTCATTGCACCTGTGGTATCTGCACAGGACGAAGCAGTCAACGTTTTAGCAAGGGGTGGAAAGGGGTCACAAACCTCCACTCCTAACTGAGGACTGAGGATAGCTGATGGCTTTTGGTAGAATGAGAGTCGGTTTTCTTTAATGATGGGGGCTCTGGTAGGCCAACCATATTCCAGTGGATGGTCCCACATCCAGAACATGTGCAGCAAAACTGGACTTGGTGGATTACGTTTTTAATAAGGACAGGAAACTGAGGGAGACTCGGGATTTAGGGGGAGGGATGGTAGTGAGTATGGCCTAAATACATGGTATGAAATCCTCAAAGAATTAATAAAATTATTATAATTGTATATAGCTGTCTTGTACAACATGGCTTGAAATATGTACACACTAGAGGAAAGACTAAATTAAGCGAATTAACAGATCCATTACCTCACACACTTATGTTTCCATGATGACAACACTTCAGATGCACAGCAAGTCTGCAGAACACACTGCAGAGTTGTGAGCTGGAGCTGTCATCCTGCCTAACTGACCTCTTGAACGTACTCCTACTAACCTGGAAGTCTGCATTCTCCTACTTGTAACCTACATCCTTCCATACAGGAAACATTCTGATTTCTTTCATTTTAATCTGCAGCCTGAAGGAGATAGTCTACTTGGGATACATCACCAGCAAACAAAAGGCTAGAGCAGTCACCTGTGTTGATTAAAACTTTCCAACATGTTTTAAATATACCTTGCATAGATAAAAATGTAAGAATACAAAGAAGGAAGCTAAGCTTCCTCATTTAGGGTAGTCATGGCTGAGGCATACTACGAAACAAAACTCCTCTGGGCAACTTAGGCATTTATTCAGCATCGTGGGCAGAAAACATAGTCATACCTCCCTACTGGCTTATATACAGTGCTGCCGCCCACATACTTGTTTTAGTGATTCAACACCGGCTGTTCAGGCAACTATGGAGAGAAGATGCAAGTGTAGGCTGAATACTGGTCACTAGCGTGCCAAACAGCATCAAATTCTAACTGAAAACTAAAATCTTTCGTGGACAAATGAGCTGGCCAAGTGAAATCAGCTAAACAAGTGTTCAAGTCTGAGACACACATCTTTCAGCCCTGCAGTATGTGATCTCTCTAAGAGCAAATGCGGATTCAGCTGGCTTTAATCCCTACCAGAGTTAAACATCTATAAATCTGAAATATCCCCAAGAATAAAAAAAAAACCTTCAGACTGAAAGACTTGGAAAGTATATACACTTCCCAGAAATTAAGCAAAAGGCAATGAACAGCAAGATAACCCTTACAGCCAAGATTCTTAACTACCCAAATGAAAATTAACAAATATTTATAACACACAGGCAACAGAGCCCACTGTGCCACAAATCTTTACAGAAAGAAAAGAAGACCATCACACTGAGTGTGTGCTCTGTGCCAGGTACATGTGGGACATTTCATTCCCCTCTCCCTGATCTTGATGTCCCCCAGGATAGGCTTCTTACCAGCACTGTCCAGGCTCAGAATCCAAGCCTCTGTCTCACCCTCCCACCCAACCAGGAAGAGCTCACGAAAAAGTTAGAGCTTCTGCTCTCAGAGCCATGTCACGTGTAACTTTAGTTCTGAAGAAACTGCTTGGCCGCTGGCTCTGTAGAATGGTGTCTATCTTAGTTAGGGTCTTATTGCAGTGAAGAGACACTATGATTACAGCAACTCTTATAAAGGAAAACATTTAATTGGGGTTGGCTTACAGTTTCAGAGGTTTAGCCCATTATCATCACGGCAGGAAGCTGGTGGCATGCAGACAGACATGGTGCTGGAAAAGGAGCTGAGAGTTCTACATCTCGCTTCATGGGCAGCAGGAGACTTTGTGCCACACTGGGTGTAGCTTGAGCATAGGAAACTTCAAAGCCCACCCCTACAGTGACACATTTCCTCCAACAAGACCACACCTCCTAACAGTGCCACTCCATATAGTCCAAGCATTCAAATGTGTGAGTCTATGGGGGCCATAGCTATTCACACCACCACAGTGTGTTTTGATGGTAATGGGGTCTGGATCAGAAAGGAGCTCTCTGCAGTGTAGCTGTTACACTTTGAACCATGAGATAATGATGGAGTAACTAGGATGTGAATGGGACCAGAAATAATGTCTTATCTTCTCCTAAATGAAATAGTCATGGTTCTTAATGATAAGGGTCAGAATTCTTATAATTGAATGTAAAAATTTAGCCAACATGCTCACCCAACATGGCACACTGGGACACTGTACAACCTTCTAGATATGAGGACTAGCTGCCAGATATAGGGCCACAAGGGCAAGACTTAACTGGCCATAATTTGGGTTGATTTTATCTGTCAAGGATGCAGCCCCTGAGAGGACACTCATGCAGCCGATAGTCCTACATCCATGTACATACTAGGAGCACTAAGTAGATATAGGAGGGAATAGTGCAGGGGTTGTGGAGGGGGATGGAGGAGAAGAAATGGGTGCTGGGATTTACCAAAGTCCATAATATGCATCTACAAATTTCTCAAATGATGAAAAAGAAAGGAGTAGGACAGCATTGGGCTGGTTTCTCTCTTTGGCCATGGTACATTGGTACATTCAGGGCCCAGGATTCCTCACAACTCAGGAACTATAGGAGCTCCATTAGGCTGACACCTATACTGATACCCACACTAGCCCATATGTGGCCTACAAAAGTAGCAACATCATATGTCAACCCAAATGACACACTAGTGGGTTGTATGTTCAATTCTCCTTAGTCAAAGGGGTGAACATGCATGGATCTTGTTCTCCTTCCCCATAAGGGACCTATGGGATGGTTGGAGTAAACTGAACCCTGCCTCCTACTTTCCCCTGGAGACTCTTGCCAGTGGGAATACATCTTTACTGCAGGGTTTTAGAAGATGACACACCAGCAGAAGGTTCTTCAGGATACAGGGTTAAGACCTCAGAAATGTGCCATATAAATGCCAAATGACCCAAGCAAATGGCTGAACTTTTTATACAGGGTAATTATTTTGTCCTTAAATATTTTCTTTATACCCTTCCTGGCTCAGAAAAAAACAACAACAACAAAAAACCAAGAGGTTTTTTTGTCATTATAAATAAAAGGGGGTGGCTTTAGCAAGAAGACCAGTGTGACACACCCTTCTTCAATGTCTGTAAATGGTTCAAGCTGGAAATTCGGATCTGTAAGATTCCTAAGAATTTCCCATAAAGGACATGCAAAGACACAAAGTAAATTCCAAAATTCTTCTGAGGCCATGAGCAAGAAGGGTGTTAAGTCCCTGGCACATTCCACCTTTACAGCTCTATCAGAATCAACAGGAGGAGATGTTTGTAGTGGTACACACCTGCCATCCAGCACTCGGCAGGAGCTGAGGCAGGAGGCTGAGCTAAGGAGGATCATGAGTTTGGCCAGTCTCAGCTCTGCTGAACCCTATGTGAGGTGTCATGGAGGTAGCCTTACCTTTGTGGTGCTAAAATCTGAGGCACAGCTACCTCACCTGATTGGCCATCACATCTATCCGTCCTAACATGGAAAGCTCAGCGCCTTGAACTTCCTGGTGGCCCTCTCACCTGCCTCCACTCCTTAGTGTAAACCTGACTTGTTCTTGATTTTTACTTTGCAAGCATCATACTCTTTGTTGACCGAGAAAGTGGGAAACAGAATTATTCTGAACAATATAGGAAGAATTTCAGAAGCCCTAAGAAGGGGATAGAAAAGCTTAATGGCACCTGGGCATGGCCAGAGACAATGGCCTCCATCCTGCCCACAGCTGGCAGGACATCCTCATTCCATAGCTCACACAGCACACTCCAACGCTAGACCCTGCCTCCCTCAGATCATGCAGGACCACCCTGGAATTCACCTTGCACCACACATGCTAACACAAATGTTCTTTATTCTTGAATGACGGGCTACCCAGAATGAGTAGACAAATGGGGCTCATGCAGGCCAGATGCATGAGCAACTCCATACCTGAGCTGCCCAGAAGCTCCAAAGTTTATGTTGTGCATGGGGCTGAGGCAGATCAGCTCCATGCACCACACTCCCATCACCCGAATCTTCCTGGAACCATTCCCCATTATGTTTTGTGTTTAAATGAAAGAACACAGACTTCAAGGAGAGGTCAATGAGGGAGTGGACATCCAAGCATGAGCCCACATGCAACATTATTCCTGGCACCACAAAGGAACAAGGGGGAGCACATCTCTGGGGGAAACCAAACCAAGACAGGTCAACTTATGTCTCCTGTTTGGTGTCCAGCCATTTTCACATGAAGTTGCAAAGACCTAGGGCTTTGATGGTCATCCAGTATGATGACAGGTTCTGACATGTCTCTAATCATCCTTGTCATAAACATTCAAATGCCATTTATAAAATGAGGAAGCCACACTGCGCACCACAGGGAATTCTCCTCACAGTGTGGTCTGAGGGGCACACAATCGCAACACCGGATCTGTTCCAAGCTTTCTCTAAAGATGAGAAGTTGAAAAGCTACCCTCAATATAAATGGAAAGCAGACACGTTATTCCTGTGGCTCGAAATAGTTTTCCTGAGCAGCATTCTAGAGACTGTGGGACTGGAACAGGATCTGTCCATGGATATAAGGAAAGTGTCTTTTTAAATAACAAAGTCCATTAAAAAAAAAAACCCAGTTGGCATCTCAAGATGACAGAGTGGATGCTGTCCTTTGTCACTGGCACCATTCTGGACTTAATGATCATAAACCACCAGGCACTCACAGGGTCTGCACTGACCGGAAAATCATCCTCCTACCCTTGGATGAAATGGCAATGCTTAACAAGAGGAGTGGCAGGCTGAGGGGGACCAGCCAGCCACACCTCAGAGACTGAGAAAACTAGCCCAGTGCGACGCATGGAGACACTCAGACTCAGGTCACCTCCTCTCTGGCTTGTGTTCCATACGCTTACTTCACTAAGCATCTGCTGTGAGCTAACTGTGAGCCTGGAGATGAGGTGGACACATCCACCCAGCCCCTACCTACCTCAGGAGCCCCGTGTCCCAGGAGAAAGACAGATGCCAAGAGAAATGTGTGTCCACACAGTGAGACATGTTGAGTGGAAGACAACATAAGAGCAGAAAGGTTGGATGAGGGTGGGCAGGTCCTCTGCTAAGAAGAACAGGAACACCTCCTCTGAATGTGAACAGTGATCAGACCTAAGGTATAAAAAGATGTTACAAACTGCCAGGTGTGGTAGTACACACCCGTAGCCCCAACACCTGGACAGTAAAAACCAGAGG
>CAJQZJ010032551.1:3353003-3364440 GCA_907164525.1 Lophiomys imhausi
AGAGAGAGAGAGAGAGAGAGAGAGAGAGAGAGAGAGAGAGAGAGAGAATCTCCTAGACAGAAGAGGCAGAGAAATGTATCTAATGTGAGGAAAGGCCACTGGTTGGGCACAAAAATAAAAGGGATCTTCAGACCGGCCTGAGGGCCACAGGGAACCCCCCGGGGCCTGAGCAGGAGTTGGGGGACCAGGTGGCACTTGATGCAGGAACAGCAGGAAAGAGACAGGGTTCAAGCTGCCAGGTTACACAACCGAATGACAACACTGACTGAAAGTAGGACAGGTCTTTCTTCACAAAAAGAGAACAAACTTACATCCATTTTTAAACTGACAGGTAAACACATCAAAATGTACTTGTCCGGCCCAGTTATACTCAGTGGCAGAGCACTGGCCTCACACTCATAAGTCCGTGGCACCACAAGAGCAAATAGAACATGTAAAATTGCACATGGTAATGTAACTGTGGCATTTCAGACATGCCAGGTCTATCTTTCCTACGTCTCTAAATGTGATGGTTGCTGTGGCTTCATTTGAATGAGTAAGACTGTCACATTTTTTTCTTTTTTTGGTTGCTTTGAGTCAGGGTTTCTCTGTGTATATCTGGCTGTCCTGGACTCACTTTGTAGGCCAGGCTGGCCTCAAACTCAAAGAGATTCACCTGCCTCTGCCTCCAGAGTGCTGGGATTAAAGGCGTTCGCCACCACGCACAGAAATTACAGACAGCTGTGAACTGTCATGTAGGTGCTGGGATTTGAACCCAGGTCCTTTGGAAGAACAGCCAGTGCTCTTAACTGCTGAGCCATCTCTCCAGCCCCATTTGCCATATTTTCATTCAATCCAAACACTGTTCCAAACTTCTTGCTTTAAAAAAAAATTTTTTTTGATAGTGAATTTTTTAGAATTTTTTCAATCTTAAAAACTAGTATAGACAACAAACATTTGCTGGGGGCATATGTTTTTAAATTTTTAAAAATGGTTGTATGTGCATATGTGTCTACACATGGTTATGTGTGTGTGAGACCAGAAGCATTGGACATCCATGTAGCTGGTGTTACAGGCAGTGGTGAGCTATCTGCTAGGAACTGAACTCTGATCCTCTGGAAGGGCAGCACATGCTCTTATTCACAAAACCCTCTCTCTAACCACCAAGAACACACATTTTCCTAATAATTGTTTTTGAGATTAAGATATAATTACATCATTTCCCTCCTTCCTTTTCCTCCCTTCAAACCCTCCCATGAAATTAATGGCCTCTTTTTCTGTAATTGTTGATATAAATATGTGTGTATAAATATACAAATGCAAACATATATATAAACACAGCATGCTCAGTCCATACAATGTTACTTATATGTATATGCTTTCAGGGCTGATAGTTGGTATTGGATAACCAGTTGGTGTGCTATTTATTCCCTGGGGACTATTTCTTCCACTTTCAGCATTCCTTGCTTGCCTGCAGTGCTTTGTCTAAGGCTGAGGCTTTGTGAGCTTTCCCCTTTCCATGTAGTTAACATGTCAGTTGGTCTTGTCCTTGTTCAGGTCATGTTTAACAGCCGTGTGGGTGAGAATTCACAGGTACAACTTCTCTGACATTTTTGGAGACATGGTCTCACAACAAACTCCCTGTTCCTTTGCATCTTACAATCTAATGGCCCCTTCTTCTGGAATGTTCCCTGTGCCTGAGGTGCAGGAGCTGCAGGTAGATGTATCCATTGCAACTGGGCTCCCCATCTCTGCATTTTTGATTGCCTGTGATTTTCTGCAATGGTCTCCATCTGTTGCAAAGAGAAGTTTCCTTGATGAGGGATGAAGACTGCATTTATCTGAGGGTGTAAGGAGGAATATTTACAATGTAGCTAGGGATTATGCTGAGTTAGTAAAGTGGTGGTGTAGGTTCTACTCCAAGATCCATGGTTTCAGTAGGCCTGGCCATCCATGGTTTCAGTAGGCCTGGGCAGGTGGCTAGGCTGTCAGCACCTGCTGTGACTTCCCTCTTGCTGGGTTGCCACACTGTGGTGAAGAATTCAGAGTCATTAAGTACATCACTGTGCAGCCACCACCATCCACTGCGGCACTCCATATCTTCCCTAGATGAACGCCTTGCCCTGTGACAGAGAAACATGTTGTTGCCAGACAGAGTCTCAGTCCCTGGCAAACAGCATCAACCCTGTTTCTAGGAACCTGTAAGTGTAATAAGACAAGCTTGATCCTTTGGGGGTTAGTTTACTTCATTTAACATAAGGTCCTCAAGGATTATCTATCTACCTCAAAGGATGTCATAGTATCTTTCCTTTTCAAGGCTGGATGACTGTCTATTGGGTGCATATATACCCTATCTTATTTACTTCTTTGTTGGTAGGCATAGCTTGCTTCCATGTTTTTGTCTATCGTGAACAATGCTGCTATGAACACTGGGCATGCAAATATCTGAGTTCTTTTTTTCTTTTCTTTTTGGTTTTTCAAGACAGGGTTTCTCTGTGTGTATTCCTGGCTGTCCTGGACTCACATTGTAGACCAGGCTGGCCTCCAAATAATAGAGATCTGGCTGCCTCTGCCTCCTGAGTGCTGGGATTAAAGGCATACACCACTGTTGGGGAAGGTCTAATAACATTGCTTCTGATAGGCTGATTTCAATGCTGAGATCTGGTTACTGGCCCTCCTGAGGCATTCTCTTGATTGGTTAATAAAAATTGCTGATGGCCAATTAGTTGGGCAGAAAGAGTATAGGAAGGTGGGGCTTCCTGAGATTAAAAAAAGGAACCCTGCGTTTTACACAGAGGATTTGCTCTTTCTGCCAGGAAACATGGAAGCAGATAGACATGTTTAAGAAGGCTGGAAGGTAATAACAGGCACATGGCAGTTTGGGATTAGGTGGTCTGGGTTAACTTATATTAACTAATTGAGAGTCTGCCCAGCTAAGGGCTATGCGTTGAAACATTAAAAGGTCTTAGTGTTTTTAATTATTGGGGAAAGCTGGCAGCTTATAGGCCATCAGTCCAAGCAATCCAGGGCCATCGGCCTCCCACCGAGCTCCAGTGAATCTCCCGCCAAGTCCCTGGAAATTCTACCGGCCTAATATAACAACTTATATTAGTTAACAGAGTTTATACAGGTGGTGTAGGCCACCCTTTGTCTAGGGCTTTTTCCCCAGGACAAATAAGGGTGTCAGTTAAGGCAGGTCAGGCCGCCGGCTGTTCCGCCAGCCTAATCTTACAATTTATATTTATTAATAAATAAAATTGATAATTAAATTGCAGTTTCACCATGGCTGGCCTGAGTTCCTTTCTTGCTGTTACTTATAGCCTCAACTCCCCAGTTACATGCGACTCACAAGGGTGCAGCACAGGCTAGCGAGCTGTGGCTGTGTTCACTAACACTCGTGGATGTCCCAGGCCGCCCACTGTGACTGTGTACAGAGAGGCCGACCCTGTACCCAGGTACATACCACAGACACAAACCATTACCTCCATGTTCACACACACCATTTGGTCTCAGGAACCTGATGAAAACAGACTTCCCATTTTTCCTCTAAAATTATCTTCTGGGAAAAGAATGCATTGTTTAACCCTTTTGGAAAATGTAAAATGTGGTTTCAGAAACCACTTGCACATCTCAGGCTAAGGAAAGCAAACAGCAAAAAAAAAAAAAAAAAAAAAAAAAACCTCCCCCATATCTTTTGCAAACCTGCCTGTTCTTAAATCATAGGAAGGTGACCAATATAGCAAACTTTGGTTCTGTCCCTTAAATACTCTCAAATTTTCTGTCTTCATTCCTTTTTTCATGTTTTCATGCCTGTGTGTTATACTGGTGAATAATTATATGTGTGTTCACATGTGTGTGGGTACATGGGTGCACATGGGTGCACACACATGTGTAGAGAGCTGAGGTTGGTGACAAATGTCTTTCTCTGTTGCTTTCCACCACGTATGTGGGAGCAGGGTGGAGCTCCAGACTCGAAGCTCTTATTTTGGGTTAGTCTGGCCACAGGCTTCCCTGTCTCCACTTCTTGCAGGCAGGGATTACAGCTCAGCTGGGCAGCCACAACCACCTGGCTTGGCTCTTATATGGAGTTTAGGAATCCATACTCAGTCCTCACACTGGAAAACCTCTGACGTGCCAAGCCATATCCTTGGCCCATTCTCTATGTTTTACCACTTTTCAGAATTTTTTTCTTCAATTGAGGTTTCTTCAAATGAGGTTGAGCTTAATTAGAGATATTTACAAAGCATGTTCTCTTAAATATAACTGTGTGTGTAATGTTTATGTTTTGTTTTTTATTTATTTTATATAAGTTTATACTGACCAAATGTTTTATTTAAAATATTTTGAAGCTAGGCATGGTAACTCACACCTCTTTGGCAGCTTCTAGAGAAACTGAGGCAAGAGAACCGATCACCTTGGATCTAGTTTAACATTGTGAGACTTTGTCTCAAAAAAACAAAATAAAGCACAAGTAATATTTCACTTTGGAACTGTGCTAGTCCACTTATATGTGCAAGGCCTGAGTTCAGTCCCTAGAGCTGAGAAAATAATCACTGTGAATAATTTTATTCTGTACTGAATATGCTAAGTAAGACTTTTAAATGTAGTAATTTTACAAAACAGTGTCATACTGAGAAGGGAAGAAATCACAAGTTTTAATGCTTAACTGGATAGCTAGACACTAGAGCTGGACTTGTCCTCATTCTGGGTTAATCAGCACTTGACACAAACTAATTCAATAATCAAACTGCCAAGACAGGGTGAGGATGGAAGTTGCCAGAGGCCGCTGGGGAAGAGAGGATGGGAGGATAGAGTTTCAGTTTTGCAAGATGAAAAAAATCCTAAGAGTAGGTGGTTATAATGCCTCCACTACTGAAGTGGCATGCTTAAAAATGGTGAGGTAAAGGTTACACGCACGCTGGATTGCAATTATACTCTTTCAAATAGGAACTTCATAGTTATTGCAACATCTAACACAAGTTAAAACAGTCACCAGATAGTGGGAGTAGACTGCTCCAGGTGCTGCGCAGAGGAAAAGTCAATGTTTGGCTTTTCCTTCAGCAGCTCAGTGACAGAAACCTCCCGCCGAGCAGGATGGCAACACCAGGATCCATTCTGCATTCCCCTCTCACACTGCCTCTCTTTACACATTAACACTCTCATGTTGAGGTGACTCATGCAAGCAATGTCAAAAGAAATCTGCTATCCGCCAAGCAGAGGAGCAAAGTGAGAAAGAGCTGTGCAGACATCCGCATAGCCACACAAGAGGGTTCTGGTGAAATGTAGCTATCTGCAGCAGCCATGCATTTGGTGGAATCCGAACTTCAAGGTAAACATCTGATGATCCCATCAAACACCTTCAATACACTTATGCTGTGATATGCACTAAGACATAGTCATTGCTGAGTGGGCAGAAGGCTGCCTTTCATGTGGCTGGTTCCGATGTTAAGTAAGCGTCAGCCGCCAGAGCTTTGAGACTACCATAACCCACTTAAGACAGGACAGGCTGATGAGACCAACTGATCCACAGTGAGGACAATCATCTAACATTTCCAATGCTAAGTACCAGCTGGCTTTCCAGAACAGCTGTTTAAGTTCCACAGACAGAGAACACAATTAAAGATAAGGTGAAATTCTCAGGTTAACCAAAGAGGAAAGGCGGGGCATCTGTTGACTTTCAATATGCTTTGAAAGTATTTTGTCAATACTACATGGCAGGACAGGTCAAGATCATGAGCACAGAACATGGGCAGTATCTAGAGAACTAACAGGACCACAAGGGAATTTTATAAATGAAAAGAAAGCTTAACACTCAAGCTGCGTGGCATTTACTGGGTGTGGTAGCCATACCTTTAATCCCGGCACTTGGGAGGCAGAGGCAGGTGGATCTCTGAGTTGGAAGCCAGCCTGGTCTACAGAATGAGTTCTAGGCTAGTGAGACTGCACAGTGAGACCCTGTCTTAAGAATTTTTGCTTTAGTTCTGTTTTTTTTCAAAAAGATTGTGACATTAAAAAAGAGAGATGAATGCCACTCCTATTGGCTGAATTTTTCATGGAGGCAACATTCATCATGATATTCCCTTTTCTAAAGTGCTTGCTACAAGAGTGACCTTCATATCGGGGTGACTCACAGTGTGGTGCTGCAGCCATGAGCCAAGAGACCTTTGTCACACAACAGTTGCTGATGGCCACCTCGTCTGTTACTTTTTCTTATTAACACAACATAAACCCTTCTGATGAAGGCACAGTTTGGGAGTCCTTCCTTATCCACATCCCCCATCCTGAGCGGGTACTTCAAAGCACCAAACCACCGACCGACCCACTGACCTACCTGTCCGTACTGCCTTTCATAAATACACATATATCCGATAAAATTCAATTTATAAATTAGACACATTAATAGATTAACAACAGAAATCAATAATAAGATGGGACAACCACAATACTCTATAATAAAAATCGTGTGCATGTGGTCTCTCCCTTGCTCTTCTTTCCTTGCACGACACCCTTCTTTTAATGACATTAGACGATACAATGCATATGTGATGAGAGGAAAATGAGTGACATAGGGACTGTGACGCAGTGTTAGGTCACCTTGTAGAAGGTGCCGGAACATAAGCACTACAGTACCATGGTAGTCGATGTGACAAACAAGGCCGCTCTGGTGACAAAAGAGTGGATGGTATATAAAATGTGGATATGATGTACAAAGGAACGACTCACATCCTGGGCAGAAGGCATGAGGTCATACGCGTCAGAACGATATACAACGTAAAAAGTATAAACTGTCTATTTCCATAACTCTCCACTTTGTGTTTTCAGGCTGTGGTTGACTGTGAGTAACTGAAAACAAAGAAAAACCACGATGTAGACACCATTATACTTTTTCTGCAATTACACTGTGAATATAATCTCCATCCTAAATAGACCTCAAGCATTGCTGACGCTTAAGACTGGTGTTGCCAACCAGGCTCACCTGAGGAGAAATCATGTGCTCGGTCAAGAACCACTGAAATTACATGTACTATTTCTGCTTCACTACCAGACATTAACATTACACAAGCATCGCAAACTGATGAAGCTGTTGTTGCCCTTCCCACAGAACCACGCTGTCTCGACAAATTTAGGAGACTTCAGATATAACACACTGTGAGATCGCTTAATACTAGAAATTCTAAATAAAAACTCTGAAACGGTGCTCAAACTGACAATTCTAATACACAAAGGAAAGCCCTGCCCCACAGCATTTAGAAAGTAAAAGGAAAGGAAGTGACTTCTCTAAGACCAAGTGACACAAAGTGGAAGGCAGTGGCCGGAGGGAAACAGAAATTATCAGAAGATGCTAAAAACCACCAACAGCATCCAGAAGATAACGGCTGCAAATGGAAGCCAACTGGGGAAGGGCAGGAATAACAGAAGAAAATAAACGGGAGTGCTAGATAAGGGTTGAACAGGACACAGAATCTCAAAAGGGCCACAAACAGAGTAATCACCACTTTATAAAACTAATGGAAGAATCAGAAGCAGATACACACATGTGAAGTTCTCAGACAACAAAAAAGAAGTGCTAGAAATGAATGAGACCAGAAATATATGCTCGCTACAAAGAGGCAATAATAAAGTGAGGACACAGAATGGATGGTGGTTTTAGTGACAAAAGGAAGTGCAGGGGATGGGGATGCTCCATGGGGAATGCATTTGCTACGCATGAGGTCCTGAGTTTGGATCCCCAGCACCTACACTGTGGCTGTGAAGAATATAACCACAGGGCTGAGTGGGTTGAAACAGGTGGCTCCTGGGGACACACTGGTCAGTCAGCCTTACCAAGATGGGAAAGATCCAAGCTCAATGAGACAGTCGTCTCACAAAAGGCAGAGTGATAGAGGAAAATCCCTGACCTAAAGGCAAGCATACCCACTCACAAGTGCACACCCACTCACAGGTGCACACCCACTCACAAGTGCACACACACACACACACACACACACACACACCAATACAATGCTGAACAAGATAGAGAGCATTTGTGGAAAAAAATGGTAACGATGGGTAAAGAGGGTACAATATAGGCACAATGGAGTTCTGAGAAAAAACAGACCCCAGTCACTGAAAATTGTAATATGTGAATCTGCTTCCAAAGATACTTTTCAACTCCATATCAATCCATCTTTAAAGGTGGGCAAAAACCTGAGCAGACATTCTTGAAAGAAAACAGACTAATCTCTACTAGGTCAGCATCCCTAATGAGGGAAAGGCAAAGCAAATTCACAGTTACAGGCTAGAGATGCAGCTCAATTGGTAGAGGCCCTGGGTGTGAAAGAAAGAGACAGGCAGACAGACAGACAGACAGACAGACAGGCAGACAGATGATAGATAGATAGATAGATAGATAGATAGATAGATAGATAGATAGATAGATGATAGATAGATAGATAGATAGATAGATAGATAGATAGATAGATAGAGTAGAAAATATAAGTCAGATGATATGGAAAACTTCAAATCACTATGCAGCATTACTGCTAGGAATGTGAAATGGTGCGGCCACTATGAGAAACAGTATGCATATTCCTCAAAATAGTAAAAATAAATTTAGCAAGTCAGGTATAGTAGCGCATGCCTTTAATCCCAGCATTCAGGAGGCATATACATGTAGATTTTTGTGAGTTCAAAGCCAGCCTGGTTTACATAGCAAGTTCCAGGCCAACCAAGGCTACAAAGACAAACTCTGTCTCAAAAATAAATAAATAATTTTAAAATTAGTAGAGGATCCAAAAAGTCCTTTTCTGTTGTATACTCAAAAGAACTGAAATCAGCATCTCAGAGAGACACCTGCATACCTGTGCACACAGCCACAGTATTCATGACAACCTGAGAGTGGGCACAGCATAGGCCAGCCCCAGGGGCACTGAGATGCCACTGAGCCTCAGGAAGAAAGGGAACCCTGACACCTGCAGCAACTCGAAAGAGCCCTGAGGCTACTGAGCTAAGTAAGTCAGTCATCAGAGCACAAATGCTGCATGGCTCCATTTCCACAAGGTAGACACAAATCCAAGTTCACACAAACAGAAGTCCCACAGTGGCTGTGAGGGCCTGAGAGGAGAGGGAAACAGGGAATCTGATGGGGACAGAGTTTCGGTTCCACAAGATGAAAGGCTCTGGAAAAAACGGTGACATAGCCATTCTGAACAGTGTTGAACTTCACTCTTCCTATGGTTGACAGAGAACTTTGTGCTATGTGTGCTCTAGCACAATTTTTAAAAACTATGCTAATTTAAACTGCATATTGAAAGAATACATCACACACTCAAAGCCAATAAAATCCAGACCAGCTATGCCAACCTAACAAAGTTATTAAAGAGGAGAGGATAACGAAGCTACGCGGCACAAGAAGGAACTCCAGTCCTATCTGTGATGCTTTAGTTTGTTGGGAGGAAAATAATTATGTTTTGAAGCAGATAAAAATGAGTTGTAGTTTTCATTACTGGAAGTCCATAATCAGGCATCTTTGTCTTTATCTCTGAACTCACCTGCATGCTTATAACAGTTGACCACACTTGGCGCATACCTTATAACCCATTGGCTCTCAGATTGACAAGCTTGGACATGAGTTGTTGTCAGAGCAATGTTGGACCAGGGGTGTCACTGGAGTGATGATCTCTCTGCACTCTGCCTCTAGTCTGTGGGTCCACACAATCCCCCTCTGGTTCTCTCCTACGTGTGACTAAATGCCTATGACAGTACCAGCCTAAATCCTCATACTATGGGAAACAAGACATTTGTTCTAGAAAATTCCTCTAGGGTAGTGGGCTCATTCTTTGACTGTGGTACAGCGACTGGCTGAAGTTCACCAGGAGCCCCAGGTGGAGCTGGGATAGGATCAACTCTAAGAATGAAAAGGAGGAAATGGAAGTGGACAGCGGAAGGACATGCATGGTTACTTCCTTCAGAAAGGGGACAACTGTCACAGCACTGAGTAAAACAGAACAAATTAAAAATCATTGTTCCTCATTCTCCCTTAACACTTGTAAAAAAACAAATTAAAGGAAAGCAAATGGACAGTTTAGCTACTAATGAACAAGTCCTCACAAGGATGGCAGAGGCCAAGGAGTCAGGCATACGAACTCACTCAGAAAATGTTCCTTAACTCCATCCACAGACACGAAGTATTATAAATAATCTAAGTTACTTGGGAAGCTCTCCCAGAAGCTTAGTGGAAGATTTGCTATCAGCTGAAGTCGGACAGCTACCAGAGAAAATACTCTCAAGTAAATGTTACAACTATATTCGCTGAGATTAAGCCCTCCTTGATAACTGTTACTTCCTTGTTTTTGCCATAGCAAAAAAAAAGGAAACAAAACTGTGAAAATTTTGAAGACTTTAAGAGCACCAGAAAATAAACACATTTTAACTGAAAAATAAAACCACAGGGCCAGTTTGATGGCTCAGTGGGTAACAGAGCTTGCCACAACAGCCTGGCAACCTAGCTTCAATTCCCAGAACTCACCCTGGAAAAAATAACCAACTCCTATGAGTTTCTCTTAGACCTTCACATATGCACTCAGACAATCATCTCTCTCTCTCTCTCTCTCTCTCTCTCACACACACACACACACACACAAACACACACACACACACACACACACGTCTACAGGCAGAGTCTAATCCATCAAAACACCAGAGGACACACACGACATGTACTCACAATGGAGACACAAGGCAATAAAAAAAAATGAGAAAGTAGATGGTTTATGTGACAACAAAACAAACCCAAAATATCTATGAGAACAATAAATGGAGATAAATTATCATCATTATTATTCCTGGTAAATGACAAATTGCATACCTAAAAAACACAGAAGAGTAAAAAAATTAACTACTAGAATAATTAAGAGTATTTATTAAAGTGACTATAAAATTTGAAAGTTATCTTTTTCCTATAAACAAGCAAAACCAGTTAGAAAATAGCTAAAGCCAATTAGAAAACCCACTGGGAGGGAATAAAAAAAAAAAACCCCACTCCCAGTAACACCTGAAAAGAACTGGTCAGATGTGGGCAAAACTCTATAAAAAGAACCAGAAAATTCTCCAGTGAAGAATAGTATGGATATGTTCTCAATAATAATCAGAATACAATAATTATCATAATAATATCATAAAATTACTATGATGTGTTCTCCAAGGGTCATGTTCCAGAAGCTTGGTGGGGTGGTTTGAAGGTGAAATTCCCACTGGCTTACACATATAAACACAGGGTCCCCAGTTGGAAATGGTGTTTGGAAAGCTGTAGAACCTTTAGAAGGCGGAGCTTGGCTGAAGGAAGTGAGTTCCTGGGGACTGCCGGGAGGTTTCATGGCCTGGTTCCACTTCCTGTCTGCTACCTACTTCCTGACTCCAAACCATCCTGCCTCACACTCTGTGCTATGCCTTCCCTACTCTGATGGGCTGTGTCCCTTAG
>CAJQZJ010032551.1:3364450-3393072 GCA_907164525.1 Lophiomys imhausi
AGGTAGAACCTCAAGCTGTCATTAGGAAGTGTTGCCTTTAGCTCTCAGGGATCCCTGGTTAGTCCTCATGAGAGCACTATTACAAAAGACCAAGACTGCCCCATCCCTTCTGGTTCCCACCTTATCAGGTGATCTCACACCACCGCAGTGCCAACCACCTTGGTGAGAGGCAGCTGGGAGAGCCTGCACCAGAATGAACAACATATTATGATTCTTCCACTTCAAAACTGGGAGAGCCAAATAAGCCTCTTTTTCTTATGGATTTTCTACCACCATATATTTCATTACAGAAACAGAAAAGAGACAAATAAATAAGAAATTAAATGAAAAATAATATTCCTATAGAGGATGGTTCAGAACTGTGAAGTTATTAGTTCTTCCTAGCATAACTCATAAACTTTACTGCAAACCAATTAAAATATCAGGAGGATCTGGGAACCTGTTTTGTGGCAAATCAGTAATCTAGGGTTTGGAGAGAGGGCTCAGTGGTTAAGAGCACTGGCTGCTCTTCCAGGACCCAGGTTCAATTCCTGGAATCCACCTCGCAGCGCACAACCATCTGTAACTCCAGGTCAAGGAGACTCACTATCTTCTTCTGGCCTCAGACATCACATGATGTTATTTCCTCTATCGGCTGAAGCAGTAACAAGTGCCAGTACCTCAGGGGAGGGGACACTGCTGGTGGGTGGAGAACTAGAGAAGCCTTTGGTGGGCCACACTGCCATGGCCATCAACCGAGAGCACAGTTGGCCATGCATGCTGATTATTACGTTCTTTTTAGATTACTAACTTAAAAATGTTATTGTATTTTATGTATATGGGTGCTTTTCCTGCATGCGTGTCTGTACACCACTTATGGGCCTGGGACCCACAGAGGCCAGAAGGTTTTCCGCTTCCACCTGGTACTCCTAGTTGCTCTGCCCAAGGCAAACACCTTCTAAGAAAGCTAGTGCAGCACAACAGCAGAGAGGCCCACCTCAGCTGCCAGTCAGCCCATAGGAGCTGCCAGCTGACGGCATCAGAGACTTCCGGAGGATCACAGTCTCAGCTGATAGGGACACAATCACAAGAGACATTAGGCAAAAGCACCAGGGGAGCCTTTCCAAAGTCCTCTGCAACAAAACCATGGACAGAACAAAATGGCAGCCTTTAACTGTGGGGCATGTAAAGAAACTAACAGCCAGGTGTGGGTGGCGCACGCCTTTAATCCCAGCACCGGGGAGGCAGAGGCAGGCGGATCTCTGTGACTTCGAGGCCAGCCTGGTCTACAAAGTGAGTCCAGGACAGCCAGAAATACACAGAGAAACCCTGTCTCGAAAAACCAAAAAAAAAAAAAAAAAAGAAACAGAAGGCCAAGTAAACTGAAAGGTGAGAAGAGAAGAAGGAGGAGGGAAAGAGGAGGAGGGAAGGAAGGAAAGAAGAAGGAGGGAATGGGGAGAAAGGGAGAGAAGGAGAAGGAGAAAGAGAGAGGTCATGAGTGGGAGGGAGAAGAAGGAGGTGGGACAAAGGGAGAGGGAAGGAAAGAGGGAGAAAGGAGCTCTCACATAACAAATCAGGGTCTCTTTGACAAATACTGACAAATACTGAAGCAACAGGTGCTCTAGCACAATGGCATGCAAAAGTCTGCATATTTGTGGAGTTTGCATTTTAGAAAGCAAGACAAACAAATTTAACTTCAGTTAGGGTAAGTCCTCAGGAAGAAGATAGAAACCAGTTATCCGGCCAGAAAACACTGCTTCAGACTGTGCCATCGAGGCACACCCCAAGTAGTGACTGAGGGTCAGGCTGTTCATTCTCCACAGTTGCCCTCATTGGCAAACTGTGGAGAGGTGCTGATGCAGTCTGACCAATGTTTCTCTCTAAATAGTAAGCCATCCTTAACCTAGAGACCCCGGAGCTAGGAAACTACCGAGGAATAGATTTCAAAGGGTGCTATGGCAAAAAATGAGAAGAGCACCTTAACCTAGAGACCCCGGAGCTAGGAAACTACTGAGGAATAGATTTCAAAGGGTGCTATGGCAAAAAATGAGAAGAGCAATGTGCTGACCATTGCAGACATCCCACAGAGAACCAGGAAGACTTCCAGAACTGAACGCGATGCACACACTGATTAACAGTGAGCTGGGAGAAGCACTGTCACGGAACAGTGACAAGGTACCCATGAGCACAGTATCTTCTAACGAACCCACTTTTTTCATATTCACCCCCAACTCCACTCCTTAATTCTTTCAAGATCCACCCCACTTCCCTATCCCCAAATTCATGTCCTCTTTATTTTTTAATCACTCACTGGGTCCAATTTCTGCTACCCATATAGTCCTGGGTGTGGACCCACCCACTGCAGCTTGTTCAACCTTACCAGGAGCCACACCCTTAAAGAAAACTGACTCTCCCACCCACAGAAGCCATCACCTCTCCATAGCTCATCGGTTAGGGGTTGGGGTTCCTGAACCCCTCTCACCCCATGCCAGAACGCTGAGGGCTTGTTACTACCCACTTCAAAGAGACTGGGTCTGGGAGCATGTTCACAACGAGCTTGAGGCAATCCTCTCTTCCAATGGAAACGCCTCCTAGAAGTGAGTGACTCTTCGTTTTGTAGCTCAGCATTGCTTGCTTTTCTAACAAGATGCTACAGAGGTATTGCTCTTGTCTTTTCGACGCCCTCAGGGGTCACCTGCACTGGATGAAGCCCGTGGATGACAGTTTCTCCCGAGGGAAGACAGTGGTTGCCAGAGGCTGGGCTTCACTTTTGCACTCATCATATTTCCAAAATTACCTGAATGGTATATTTTTTCAATTTAAAAAAGAAGAAAACTCTCAAGCAACAAATCATTACATTGTGCTAAAAATATTTTCATTCTATTTATTGTAAGAAGGACTCTGAAGTTGTAACACAGCAACCACGATGAATCATAATGTAATACAAATATACCAGCCTTCCACACTGCTCACAGGCATATCACCTGGGCCATGAGCTTGTCACCTCACACACCCCCCTTACCTGAAGCTTTGTGTTGGGTGGTTTCTTGACCCTTAGTCCACAGAAGAAAGTGCCCTCCAAGAAGGTATCCTTCCAGGGGGGGAAAGGGAGCACATTCATGCAACATTCAGTCATTTTATTGTTACAGTTGTCCTATTTTGTCATTTTATGAATATTACTTATGACTATTCAGTCAGGACTGGTGGCACAGGTCTGCAATTACAGATATTCAAGAGGCTGAGGCAGGAGAATCATAGACTGAAGGATTAACTATGGCTAATTTGTAAGTTAAGCCTTAGTGTGTGTGTGTGTGTGTGTGAACAATCATGGTATGTCTCAGGGTTGGCATCCCCTGAGGACCTTGGATGGTATATGGGAAGACAACTGTTTTCCAGATCTGCTGCTCCAGCCAAACTCTCCAGTCAGTTTAGAGCTGAGCAGACAGATGCCCAGACCTCCCGTCTTCCCTCTTCCCTCCTGACCTCTCTCCTCCTTCTAGAGCTTGAGTCCCTCAAACAAGCCCAACACAAAGCTGGTCACAAACAGGAGAGCCCATTCCACACCAATGCCTCTGCTACATGCCCCTTAACTCCTCCTCAAAGGAAGAAATCTACGCCAAATTCCAAAAGCACAGGAAGATAAAGAAAATACTTACCCCATTGTTTCATTCAATATTTTCATTCCCAGAAAAATGCAAGCATTCTTGCCCAGAGTCATGGAAAGATATTTACTCTGTGCCTTTCTGGCAAAGCTTTCCAGGATAGCCACCTGGTTATCCCATAGATTTTGTCTTTCACACATTCCACACTCCACACCCCACCTTCGGGCTCCAATTTCAGGTGGTAGCTCCCTAACCCCATACCTGGCCTCCAGACTCTCAGTTGGAAGACCCTGTAAATATCTCGCTCATTTGGGGCCAAGTAGCTGACATGTCTGCAGGGTCTGTATGGTGTGAAGATCCAGCATGACCATGGTCCACCCTGGGACGTGGAGGTTGGAACCTGCACGTTCCTGAATTTCTGCTATTCCCCCAGGTGAGAGCTCTTGGAATCACCAGCCAGTGCTCTGAGAAGCCTGCACTACCCACTCCTGCTTCTCTCAGCACTGCATTAGCCACTAGGATGTGCTCGATGGGGAAATAACAGGTTTCCGGGTTTCTACCAGGCTCGGTGCCGTCTGCTAGGGAGGCAACATAGATTCAAATCCTCCTTTGCACAAATGAGAAAAGCGAGGCTCAGAAAAGCCAAATAAGCCTTTCCAGTCCGTTCACGAACTGTCTTCACCGTCCGCCTGGCCGGCTGTTCTTTGACCCCTTATAAACTCGTCCGCCTGCAACTCGTCCGCCTGCAACTCGTCCGCCTGCAACTCCTGCAACTCGTCTGCCTGCAACTCGGAGGCAAGCAGGGGGTGGGGGTGGGGTGGCGGAAACGGATGGGGTCTCCCGGGAAACAGCTACCAGCCCTGTGGTCATGCTCTCACTGCTCAGCAGAGGGAGATTCATTTTGCTGCCACTGCCACCCTCCACTGGAGCATCCAGGACCACCAGGTAGGACCTGTGAAGCCTCATGGATCTCCAGACACACATGTGGGCTATGCCAATTGTGTCCATGTCCCTGGCCCCAGCTAGGTGTCCAGCACCCAGACTCCGAACACTTGCCCTCTACATTACCATCCACGGCCAGCCTGCAAATCTCTATTTTCGTTTTCTGTACATCCACCCCCAGCCCTCTCCTCAAACAGATCCCCCACAGGGAATAAGCTTGACAGCCTCTAACCTACAAAACAGGCACAAGGTGCCAGCTCAGCCCTCAGCTGACCACTGCAGGGTTTAAGTGAGGTAGTGTGTGAGTCACCATGAGTGACATCCCCAACGTCAATATCAGGTCTTATGTCTGTCCTGATTTACTTACGACATGACCACCCAGGCGCATAACTACATTAGCTGTCACCTAAGCCACCGGTCCCTGGAAGGAAGAGTGTGGTGCCAGCTCTTGCTCCATTCTGACTCTGGGCTCTGTCGGACCTAAGCCCAGCTGGATTCTTCATATTTCATGCTTGGACCACCAGAACAAAAACTACCCTCCTCTGTCTTCCCTGGTATCCCTGTAAGTTTCTCAACCATATTCCTCTCCCACTGCTATTAAACTACATTACAATCCTACTGGCTTCAGTGCCACACAACTGTTTGATACCACAGTGCTGGGAGTCAGAAGTCTAAGTTCAAGGTGTCAGGAGGCCCCCCTCCTCTTTTAGGCACGAACAGAGACACACTGTCCTGTCCACAACACCGGACTGTTTGGCTGTCCAGCTTCAACAGCTGCCTACAGACGTTGGCACGTGATTTTCTTCCACATCATCCTAATCTCTAGATTGTCATCACACATCTTGACACATCTGCTCTCTCTCCCTCCACAGGACCCTTGTGCTAACACTGGGCCCACTTGACAACCCAGCATGATCAGGCTATCTCAACACCCATTACCTAATCACATATGCAACATACGTTTGTCACACAGGACACATATCCACATTCCATGGACTATCTTTCGTGATCTAACACATCCAACCCATAGAATTCTGGCTACTCTCATTCTTTGAAGAAACAGAGAAACCTGTCCTAAAACTCATATGAAACCAGAAACAACTCATAATAGCTAAAACAATCCTGAACAACAACAAAACAATAATATAGGGATTACCATTCCATATCTTAAGATATATTACAGAGCCATACTAATAAAAACAACATGGCACTGTAGACCAGTGTAGGCATGTAAACCAATGGAACAAAACTGAAGACCCAAACATGAGTAAATGAAACCTTAGCCACTTAATGTTTGACAAGGATGACAAAACTATGCACTGGAGAAAAGAAAGCATCCTCAACTAATGGTGCTGGGGAAATTGGATGACACTCACATCTACTACCTTTCACAAAACTAGAAATGGGTCAAAGACCTAAATGTAAAACCTGAAACACTGAAATTTATAAAAGACAAGATAGGCAGTACTCTACATGATACAGGTGTACGAAAGAACTTTGAGTCAGGTGTGGTGGTACACGCCTTTAATTCCAGCACTCAGGAAGCAGAGTCAGTCAGATCTCTATGCGTTCAAGGCCAGTCTGGTCTACAGAGTGAGTTCCAAGACAGCCAGGGCTATTTTAACAGAAAAACCCTGTCTTGAAAAAAAAAATTTTTTTAAAGGACTTTGACCAGGATCCTTTTGCTCAAGAATTAAAACCAACAACTGACAAGTGGGACTTCACAAAACTACAAAGTTTCTGCACAGCTAACGAAACAGCTAACTGGGTAAAGAAAAAGCACACAGAATGGGAAATAATCTTCACCAGCTATGTATCTGACAGAGGATTAATATCCAGAATACATAAAGAACTCAGAAAAAAAAAAGAATCAAAGAAACAAATGACCCATTTGAAAAACTGCCTTGGGGCATGAACAGACAGGTCTCAAAAGAAGAAAAGAAATGGCTAAGTATCATCTCAAAAAAAAAAAAAAGTTCATCCTCCCTAGCAATTAGGGAAATGCTCATCAAAACAACCTTAAGATTTAATTTTACTCCAGTCAAAATGACAAAAATCAACCAAACAACTGAAACACATGCTGGAGGGGGGTGGAGAAAGGGGAATTCTTATTCACTCCTGGTGGGATTGCAAACTGGTGCCATCACTATGGAAATCAGTATGCAGACTTCCCCCAAAGCTAAACATAAACCTACCATAACCCAGTGTATCACTCCTTGATGCATGCCCAAAGGACTCCACATCCTACTCCCTAGATACTTCCTCAGCCATGTTCATTGTTGCTATAATTACAGTAGCTGGGAAATAGAAACAGTCAAACCGCCCTTCACCTAAAGAACAGATAATGAAAACGTGATACCTAAAGAACAGATAATGAAAACGTGATACATATACACCATTCAGCTCTAAAGAAAAATGAAATCTGCAGATAAATGGATGGGACTGAAAAGATCATATCATATTAGGTGAGGTAACCCAGAAAAACAAACACAGAATATTCTTTCTTATCGGAGGTTCCTATCTCCGAATTGTCAAGTGTGAGTTCATAGCTTGGAGTAAGTGAAGAAACTAGGAAAGTTTAAATAATAAATATATATATATACATATATATAAAACCAACCCACCAACCATTGCTGGTGTGGGGGAGCAATAAAGAAGGGAATAGAAGGGTACAAGTGATCAGATGGGTGGTGACATGAGGAAAATGTGTGTGGGGTGCTCTAATAAGGGAGTGAGATAAATACAGTAGAAGGAGAGACGCAGGAAAAATAATAAGAATTTTATTTGGATCTGACCCTGGACATTTTTTAGCTAGAAGGCTTTTTATCATTCTTTCAATGTCTGTTTAGGTTGTCGAATTCTTCTTGTTTAATTTTGGTGGTTTGTCTGAACCTAGAAATTCATTTATTCCTCTGGGGGGGGGGGGGGTTTTTTAATTTGGGTGGTTTTTCTGAACCTAGAAATTCTTTTATTCCTCTGGGGGGGGGGGGGTTTCTGTAGAGGAATTTAATTCAGCAACATGGCTGCTCTGGCAAGGGAATCACATGCCAAGACCTAGAGGTCTGTGTGGTGACACTGGGATACAGACATACCCTTAGTCCATACCCTCAATCCCTCTGGCTGGAATATAGGCACAACACACCTTCAATCCCTCAGGCTGGAATTTAGTACACACCTTTAATCTCAAACAAGGATGTCTAATTGAGGGGCAGACAAAGTGACAAATCAGGGAAGGATTTGACAGAATGAGTCAGAGATAGGATATGCCCAGCTTTCAGGAGAACAGACAGAAAAGAGAGGCTACTTAAGAGCAGTGCAGAGAGAGCAGGAGAGTTTGTCGAGATAGTTCAGTAGACTTTGGGACTACAGTACAGTTCAATTGAGTGCAGCTGAGTTCCTACAGTTCACTTTGTGGAGTTCTGAGGAAGTTTTTCCAAGCACAGCAATTCAGTGAGAAGCCAGTTTGAATCAGTCATCTTTGAGAAGAGTTTTGAGACAAAACAGCTGAGTTGGACTAGCCAGCTAGAGTTCAAAAAGAACTAAAAAGGGTGAACAGTAAGTCTCAGAGGCTTAAAAAAAAAAAACAGTCTAAGGCTAGGTTAGCAGAAACAGGATGGAAGCTTGAAGCCTTCAAGGTCCAGGCTTGCAGAAGATTAGACTGTATGGAGGCTAGAAGCTTCCAGGCCTAGGCTTAGGGATAGTTAGATAGAAGCACTCTGGGCTGAGCCCAAGCCATGTATTCATAAAGCTTGGGTATGGCTCTCATCTCACACCCCCATCTGAGGAAATAAAAACAACATTACAGTTTTCAATTTTAATGGAATACACATTTCTATCAGTGTTCCCTTATAATATTCTGAATTTGTTTGGTGTCTGTTGTAATGTTTTCTTGTTCATTTCTGACTCTATTAATTTGTCTCCTCTCTTTTTCTGTTGGTTAGATGGGCCAAGGTTCTGTCAATCTTGTTTATCTTTTCAAAGAACCAGCTCATAGATTAATCAATAATTTGTGTTCGTGATTTTTTGTTTTGTTTTCTTTCTGTTTCTATACCATTAACTTCTGCTCCGGTTTTTATTACTTCTTGCTCTCAAGTGGATTTGGGTTTGGTTTATTCTTGTTTTTCCAAAGTTTTGAGTTTCAACATTAAGTCATTTATTTGTGTTCTTGGACTCTTTAATGTATGCACTTAGGGCTATAAATTTCTCTCATAGGACAGTTTTCAATGTGTCCTAGAGATTTTGTTACGTTGTTTTCATTTTCATTTAGTTCAGGAAATTTTTTATTCCTTTCTTGATTTCATTATAATGTGTTGTTTAATCTTCATGAGTTTATATATTTACTAGGTTTGTTTGTGTCAATTTTAAGCTTTATTACATTGTATTCAAATAGAACACACTGAGTTATTTCAATCTTCTTGAATTTGTTTTGTGTGCCAGGATGTGGTCTATTTTAGAAAAGCTTCCAGTTGCTTCTGAGTAGAAGTGCATTCCTTGGTGTTTGTGTACAGACTAGTCTGTAGATATCTGTGAAGTCCATTTAGTGTGAGGTTTCAACTAATGCTGATGCTTCTCTGTTTTTGTTCTAGAACACTTTATCTTTTGGAGAAAAGAAGAAAATTGAAATCACTACCATTGATGGGTTGGTGTTAATCTGTGTCTTTAAATCCAGTAGTACATTTTTATGAAATTTGGTGCACCAAAGTTTGATGCATATGTGTTAAGGTTAGTAATATCTTCTTGGTTCACTATTCCCTTGAATAGAATGAAATGTCCCTCTTTATTTCTTCAGAATAATTTTATTGAAATCTATTTTGTCAGATATTAGGATAGTGACCCCACTTGCTTCCTGGTCCCATTTGATTGGAATACTTTTATCCATCTTTTAATCTAAGGTGGCCTAGCTTTAAAGTTGAAATAGGTTTCTTGTAGAAAATGGATGTGCATTTTTGATTCTCGATCCATTCAGTCAGTTTGTGACTTTTGACTGCAGAACTAAGGCCATTAAAGTTATTATTGAAATGTTAATTGTGGTCATCATGTTGTTGGGTTTTGGTGTTGTTGGTGTTCTCAGTGGTACTTTTTGGTTTAGTAATTACAGCTTCATATTTCTTTCCAGTGTCTCTGTTATGTTCATTTCTCTCTTCAGCCTGAAATATTGCTTTCTATGTTTTCTCCAACTTTGGTTTATTGGACATATTTTTAAAGCTGTTTATGTTGTACAGAGTTTTTCTTTTTCCTTGAACTATGTCAGATGGTTTTGATGGACATATTATTCTATATGGGCCCTCATGGCTGTTTAAGACTTGGAATCCACTGTTCGAAGCCCTTCTGGCTTTCAAAGTTTCAACTGAGAAATAATCTGTTGTTATTCTGATGGGTTTTCCTTTACATATGACTTGTGTTTTTTTCTCTTATAGCTTTTGAAATATTTTCTTTGCTCTGTATACTTCATGTTTTAACTATGATACACTGGGGATTTCTTTTCTGGTATTGTCTAGTTGGTGTGCTTTGTGGTTCTTGTATATGTATGGGTGAGCCTTTTCTTAGCTTGGGAAAGTTTTCTGCTATGATCTTGTTAAAGATTTGGTCTTTGCCATTGACTTGAGATCTTCTCCCTCATCTCTGCCTATATTGTGAAGATTTGGTGTTTTCATGGTGTCTCACATTTCCTCTATGTTCCTTTGCTGTGGTTTAATTTTTTTTCATATTCCTTGCTTATTTGGTATAGATCCTCTACTTCAAGTTCTGATATTCTATCTTCTGCTTGATTCATTCTACTTGTAAGACTTTCTTTTGAATTTTCTAGTTGAATTATTGTGTTTTTTCAATTCCATCTTTGTTTCATCTTGAATCCTCTTCGATGTTTCTATCTCTATTGAATTCCATTTTCAAGTCCTAGATTGTCTGAGTCATGTCCATTAATCTTACTTCTGTGTTTCCTTGAACATGACTCAGGCATTTATTCTCCTTAAGTTCTTTTCCTTTAAGGTCACTGAGCTGCTTCTTCTTGTGGTCTTCAAATTCCTTGTATTCTTCATTGAAGTTTATGATTGTTCTTTGAAATTCTGTGTCCTGGCTTCATTTATGTAATTCTCATTGGCAAAAAAAAAAAAACAAAAAACCTCTACAGGACTAGTGGGCTTTGGAGAGGAAGTATGGCTTTGTCTTGCATATTGCTTGTATTTGTGCGATGATATATGGGCATATGGACTTCTTTTGTTAGTTCTGTGTCTGATATGGAGAGAGTGAGTTGACGTAGAAGAGAGGATGGGTTCAGTGGATGGACGGAAGGTTGGGTCTTGAGGCTGGAAATGGCTTTGGTGGGATGAAATCAGGTGGATAGAGGGGACTGGGTTGGTGTGTGGATGTGCATCCTGGTGCAAGCCTGGAGTGCAGTGGTAGATGTGGCTTGGCAGAGAAGGTGGGTGTGGCTTGGGAGTGGCCTGTGAGTCAGAAGCTGTTAGGGTGAGTCTTGGAGGAACCCTAGAGGTTGGTTGTGGAACAAGCAGGGGTGGCCAGACTAGGCAGGGACACTGGACATGGGACCCAGGCTAGAGCTTGTGACTTGAAGAGAATGGGAAAACAGGAGGGTCAGTGGACTTACCATGCTAGACCCTGGAGAAAGATGTTTAAGCTACCTTCAACATGTCCCACACAACATGGTAACTCCAGATTTTTTTTTCTTCTACATACAATTCATAGGAAATTTTAGAACTAGAGATGTTAACCAAAGGCCAGCAAATTCTGGCACTTTCCTGAATTTCCCTGATGCTTTTATACACAGTATTACTGAGTAGTGGCTACTCATTTGCTTATCCATGGTCTATGGCTGCTTTCTCATTGCAACAGCAGGGTTAGTAATTGCCACGTGATCCTCCACAATTGACAAAGCCTAAAATATTTACTACCCTGTACAGAAGGCGGTTTAGATATCTCCAACCCTACAGCTACATTATGCTTCCGGCATCACTCTGAAGAGCGCAGAGGGTAAGGGAGCCACAACTGATGGCTGTGTTTACCCATCTGCTGTCTTCCATGTAGATACAGTAGAAGTCTGTGTACCACCTACACTTCCAAATCTCTCTCTCTCCCCCCAGTGCAGAGAGGCTCTTTCCCTTTCTTCCTACTTCCTGTTCCCTGGAAATTTCCCTTCTGTCACATCCTCCATCCTGTTAACATGGGACTTAAGAATAAAACCATTTGCAAGCCTTCTAGTTTTGCTCTCCACATACAAAGGAAAGCTTTGTAACAATATTCTTTTATCTTTTCTTGCAATAAATCCTGTTTTTCACGGCTATAGTCCCTCTAGAGTCTCAAGAAAGTTAGCTTTGGGACTCAAGACAAGAGTAGTGAGTTCTTTGTTCCAGATAGTCCCTGCTTCTCTCCTACAGCGACAACCACCCTGATTTAGCTATCACAACACACAGTCACATGCTTCTCAGGAAGAAAAAAAAATGGGTCAGTTCAAATTTTCATAAACATTACCCTTTCAATGATTAGACTAAGGGCTAAAAAAGTTTCTACCAGGCTGTGGAAAGTGAGATGCTGAATTCAATAGGGAAAACTGGGGCCATGCTCAAGGGACAGCCACTGGAGCCAGGCTCTGTTAACCAGCCCTGGACTGTAGCTGCTCCTCTGAAGTCCTGTTGACGTGGTTCTTTTCGTGGAACAGAAGACAAGAAGGACAAGTGGATGTATGAGTGAAAGTTAGGATCGGTTATAAGTAGAGGTAGTAGAGGGGAGAGCCTCAGTTCACAGTGTGAGAGACTTTAGAGGGGTACAATGTGTGTACCCATAAATCCGCACGGCCCACAAGTACTAAAGGATGCATGTACCTCAGCCCCTCACACCTTGGCACCAGCATCACTAGTGTGTGTTTCAGAAGCCAAATGAACACTCCTTCAACAAGAAAATGGATCTTCTGTCTCCAAAGTGAGAAGTCATACCCCAGAGCAGATTCTTCGGATTATCACACACTCCTCCAAAAGAGGAGCTCACTATGCCTAGCCCAGGTATCCACAGGGAAAGCCTGCCAGCTGATGATATCTGGGCACACCCAGGCAGGCTAGGCCAGTCCCTAGTGGAGAGCGTGAGCATGCAGAAAAAACAGGCTAAGCATCTCTTCTCATCAACGCTATAGACAAAGAAAAATCAAGAACCACGAACCATTAAAGAACAATGAAGTCACAAAAGCTCCAGAAAAAAAAAAATTATCCCTTGTACAAACAAGAAATTTATTTTACTCAATCCCAATCAAGACTACGAGGCAGAAATGAACAAATAATACAACCAGAAAATTATACAAATACTAATTAACATTAAAATAGGAAATAGAACAAAAAAGTAACTATGACTGGTGTCCCAGTTCACTTTCTGTTGCCATGGTAAAACATGGACCAAGAGTGAGCTAACCCAGACTCAGAAGGTTGCACATGGCATCTACTCACTTATAATTGGATTTTAGCCATATAATACAGGATAACTATCCTACAACCAATGCACCAAAGGGAACAGGAACATAGACTCTGTTTCCTATCAATGAGACACTTTGCCCTAGTGGTGGTGTCTTGTAGGCCCCCAGTGTATGAGGAGGCTCTTAGCCCTCATATGGCTGCTGAACTTGGGCAGGGGACTGTTATGTAGAGACACTCCACTCTAGAGTAGTGGGATGGAAGGGATGGGGGGGAAGGTGGAACAGGAGGGGTGGAAAGAGGGCACTGTGATGGAGATGTAACTTGATGTAATAAAAAAACATTATAATAAATTAAAAAAAATGGACCAAAACCAACGTGGGGAGGCAAGAACTCAAGCAGAGGCCATGGAGGAGCACTGTTTATTGGCTGACTCCTCATGGCTTGCTCAGTTGACCTCATACAACCCAGGACCACAACCCACAATGGGCTGGGCCCTCCCACATCAATCATCAATCAAGAAAATGTCCCACAGACAAGCCCACAAGCTAGTCTGGTGGAGGCAATTCCTCAATTGAGGCTGTCTCTTCCCAGATGACTCTAGCTTGGGTCAAACTGACAAACACTAGGCAGAACAATTACTATCTGAAAGAACAGATGACTCACCTGGTCTGCTGCTCCCAACCACCACGTGTATGAGACTTACATAAGCTGGCATCACAGGGCTCATCTTGAAGTAAGGCAAAAGGATGAGCCAATCAGCACTCCATGTCAGCCTATGCTGGGAAGGATCTGAAATAGCCAGGAGGGCAGCCCATAGCGATGGTCACATGTTTGCAGAAATGTCTGGCATAGTAGTTTATACCTGTTTCCTCTTGTTTTTTGCCCGGATTGGTCAAGAAGCTGGTTTTCACTACACATCCAGAAAGATAAAAACATTTCCTTCTCTGATGAACCTGTTGCTCTCAAGAACATCTTGTGTGACAGAATGGACCCTGAGCGCTGCACAAGAGTGGCCTAAGCCCGCAGAGTTCCTGTGCTTCTCTCCCACTGCCCCCCACCATGCCCCTTTAATAAAGTTTTGTGCAGCTATACACTAGACGGTCTCTGTATCATGTGACTTTCCTGGGGAGACATGAGAGAAGAGGGCACCAAAGAATCAATCCCACCCAAGTCTATCCGGGGGAACCTGTGAGCTCACTGGGTTGGGGCTTGCTTACAGAACCACAGTGATTCAAAGACAGCTGCACCACCCAAAAGCACACTCCGATGTGGGTGACAGAAAGCAACATCACTGGATGTCCCTGCACAACTGGCAAGCAAGCCCAAAGATATCTCTTCTTCTCCAGCAACTGTTTACCACTTAAAGAAGCTGACAGAGGAGAGGAGCCAAGAAAGCTTTCTACACACACTGAGTTTCCTCAGCTTCCTCAGGCCAATGAGCACACCTCTCCATCCTCTAAAAGGAAGTGCGTCAATCTGGAGGGGTGGCAGCACGAGACCCTGGAGTCCTTTCCATCCTTTATC
This sequence comes from Lophiomys imhausi, assembly GCA_907164525.1. NCBI lineage: Eukaryota > Metazoa > Chordata > Mammalia > Rodentia > Muridae > Lophiomys > Lophiomys imhausi. The sequence continues at coordinate 3,378,912 of CAJQZJ010032551.1, forward strand.
CTGCTCTCCCTGCTGCAGTCATCATTGAAGATTTCAATAGATGGTACAGAACATGGGTTTGAGCAAATATCCCAGATCGAAAAGCAAAAGGCAAACAAACGAAAGCTGTGGAGAGAAATGAAGAAACCTACACAGTAAGCACGGGAGGTCAGACATTCAGCTGAGCTCCATTCAAAAGAACAAAGACTGCACAGGTTAGAAAATAACCAGGTAAGAAGGCGTCCAGCGCCCAAGAAGAGACATTTGAGTGGCTATGGCCTCCTGAAAATTTAGGGAAATACATAAATAATCTCCTAGAACAGAGAGGACCCCAAACAAGAAAAACAGGTTGAACTACCAAGCATAGATGGGTGGCACAAGACATGCTTCTGTGACATTTGATATGAAGTCGATGATGTTTATGCAGCCAACAAGGAAGAATAAAGTCTGAAAAATCCGACCTTTGAGCAATGGAATGCAAGCAGGAGCCTAGGACTGGGTTTTGCATTTCCATTTGTGCCTCATATACTCTCGGAATTTTAATTGCCAAGAACATATATTACTTTAAAGTCAGAATTGTGATCATCATCACATCCTTAAATATATCCAGTAGTCTCCGCTTATATCCCTGGCTTTGCTTACTGTGGGTTTCCCACAGTCAATCATGGTCTGAAATACTAAGTGAAAAATTCCAGAAATAATTGGTGAATTTTAAACTGCATGCTGTACTAAGCAGCATGTTGGACTATTATTCCGTCCTGCCCTTTCCTGCCAGAGATATGAATCATCCTTGAATCCAATGTATCCACACTGTATGTGTGGATGGCTCTGTGGCCATCTAGTTACTAAGCCATCGGTGTTTCCAAGTCAAAAGTTGTGGTATAAAGCATTTGTACTGAAGTAACCATTATTTTACTTAAGAACAGCCCCAACACACAAGAGTAGTCATGCAGGCAACTCAGATGCCCCAGGAAGGAGGTGGAACGTACTTCCCTGTGTAAACAATGGGAAACTCCATTTCATAAGAAAAATATATGTGCTAAGGCTCCCACAATGTACAGTAAGAACAGATCTTCTATTCATGAAATTGAAAAGGAAACATTTTATGCTAGTTTAATGTTAAACCTCAAACTGCAAAAGCTATGTCTGTGGTGCAAGGTTAAGTCCAAGGAAACATGCAGTCTGCAGAAAGCTGGACACTAACCAAACTTTAGGGCATCCCCTGGGAGTCTTGGGATAAGACTCCCATGAATAAGGCAGGGCTGACTACCCCAGTTCCAGTGCCAGAGGGCACATGGTGCCAGGTTCTTTCTCCACAGTGGAATGCCACTTGGCTCCCTCGTTCCTTGAGCTCTGATTCCATCCCTGCCATTGAAATCCATGCCTCACCTGGTGTGCTAGGAAGAGCTATGAGTGTAACAACTGATATCCCGGGGCACTAAAGATATGCTCAGATTTCTCTACAGCTGTGGTTGGTAGGCTGGCTGATGTTTGGTTACTGATGATAGAACCACACACACAAAGTAACAGAGTAATAGTGCATCTATATTATTGTATGTATGTGTGTATGTATATATTTGCAGCTGTGTTCATATGTATTTGTATGTATGCTTATAAGCATGTATGTGTATTTTATACATGTATTTGTGTGTATGTTCATGTGTGTGAATTTGCATGTATATATTTGTATGTGTGTGCATGTATGTATTTATGTGTATGTATATTATGCATGTATATGTATGTATGTGTGTATAGGTTGGTTTTATGTCAATTTGACACAAGCTAGAGTCATCAGAGAGGAAGGAGCTTCAGTTGAGAAAATGTCTCCATGAGATCCAGCTGTAAGGCATTCTCAGTTGGTAATCAATGGGAGAGGGCCCAGCCCACTGTGGGTGGTGGCATCCCTGGGCTGGTGGTCCTGAGTTCTATAAAAAAAAAAAAAAAGACTGGGCAAGCCATGAGGAGTAAGCCAGTAAGCAGCTCCCCTCCATGGCTTCTGCATCAGTTCCTGCCTCCAGGATCCTGCCCTGCTTGAGTTCCTAACCTGACTTCCTTTAATGATGAACAGTGCTGTGGAAGTGTAAGCTGAATAAATCATTTCCTCCCCAGCTTGCTTTTTTGTCATGGTGTTCTGTTGTAGCAATAGAAACCCTAAGACAGTATTAATTTGTTTGTTTGTTTGTACATATGTATGTATGTATGTATACATGTATGTATATGCACGCAAGTATGCATGCATATACTTGCATGTATGTGTCTATATCACAAAGAACATGACAACCTTGAGCAGTAACTGTATACTATGTGTCATGGTAGACTGGCCGCTCTGTCAGTCTATGGCATTTCATAAGTGTGCTTCCCTCCTGTTTGAAGAGCCAATGCTCCTGTGTCTCGTGCCCTGTAATAGAGCTCAAGGGTGCTGTCAAACCATGAGAGGGGGCCCGGTGACACCAAGTCTGCATTACATGTGGCAGGTGCAAAATAGATGCTGTGTTTCTCTCTTTTGCTGACACAGGGTCAAAATTCAGTTTCTATAAAGATACTGTCTTTGTGCGTGGTTGAGAAGAATTATTAGGTATAACTAGAAAATAATGGTTTGCAAATCAGAAGATTTGTAAGTTTATGTGTATCAAGGCCAAGCTGCTTTACCAACATGTTAAACAGGTGTAGTCATCAGAATCCTTCCAAACTTTTCTGAGCTCCAAACCATATCTCAAAACCACCATGTACATTCAGTGAGAGCCACCACAGCTGTCCCTCAGTGTCTGTGACTGGTTCTCTGTGTCTTCAGGGGCTTTTTCCAGGACTCTGTTCCCGCTACATGCACTAAAGTCTATAGATGTTCAAGTCTCTTGTATGTCTGGGGAAATCGTTCAGTCAGTAGGAACCCTTGCCACACAGGTTTAAAATCCTGAGTTTGGCTCCCCAGCACCCACATGGAAAGCTGGATGTCGCCATTGCACACTCCTGCAACCCCAGTACTGTGGGGGGTGAAAACAGAAGGATCCCTTGCTGGCTGCCAGCCTAGTTCCAGGTTCAGTGAGAGACCTTGGTCTCAAAGGAATAAGGCAGAAAATGATGGAGCAGGACACTGGATATTTTAGTCTGCCTTCTCGGGCATGTGCACGTGTGCACATACACACACACACACACACACACAGAGGTGGCATGTCTATCTTGCCACAGAGCCTACACACTTCCTCCCGTGTACTTTAAATTGCACCTATATGGCATGCAATGCCTAATGTAACAAAACATCACATAGGCAGCTGCTCCCTGCACTGCTGAGGGAATGGCTAGAAGAATCTGCACACGCTCAGCACAGACGCAGGTTTTTTCGGAGTAGTTTTTGATCAGTGGTAAGAACCACAGATCCAGACCCCAAACACATATGACTCACTCCGGCTGATCTCATTACAGGTGACAAGCCTGAACTAATCTTATAATTAGATGATGGCAAGGTTTATTTTTCAAATAAAATTTTACTGTCCCATCATGCTTCAGAATTTCTCTACAAGAGAATCAGCTTAACTTTTAAGTATTCATTTCAGAACAATCAAGTTTCATGTCCATCTGAAATATACTATTTGGGCTGAAGAGATAGCTCAGAAGTTAAGAGCACTCATTACTCCTGCAAAGGATCCAGATTCAGTTCCCAGTTCCCAGCACCCACATGACAACTCACAACCCATGGACACCAAGGATGGACATTTCACATACATACACACATACATACATACATACATACATACATACATACATACATACATACACACACACGCATATACACACACAGAGGCAAATATTTACACAAAAATTAAAATAATAAAAATTTAAAGTTTGTTAGTGCAGATGCAGGTATTTTAAAGTACATGTTGGAAATCTGAAGTTAACCCAGGTGTACTTCCACACTCTAGGAGGCTAAGCACTCAGAGAGATAGAAACAGAAGGATCAGGAGTACAAGGCAACCACAGCTAGGTACATAGCAAGTGCGAGGCTAACCTGTGCTACAAGAGACCCTGTTTCACACACAGGGGGCTCTGAGATGACTTACTACAAGCTCTTGCAGCTGCTTATACAAAGAAGTACTTTATTTACATTTACTATGCCCAATATCTCATACACACACACACACACACACACACCTAAAAATGCCAGTATTTTAACACCCCTGGTTCCTCCAGGCTCACTTCATAAATCCCTGTCTGCCTCACTATATTCTGTCCCATAAGTAAAATATGATGCCTCTCAACTACAGGTGAAGAAGTGGAGACCAGCAGTTCATCACTACAGGAAGCCACGGTTCCAAACGTGACTCAAAAGTGAGATATGGGTCAAATGCACAAACCTTCAGGTACGAGTCCTGTACCCAGTGCATGCTGGGACAGTGGCAGGTAAAAATGTGCTGCTTACTGGAAATGACTATGAGCGGTCACCACAAAGCTCCAACAGGGAACTGTCATCGGATGGATTTGTTATTTTGTCTGTGGGATGATCATCACATGACGCACTAAAGCACTATGTTGCCGCCTTACGTGGCTGTAATTTTCTTTATTTGTTGATCACAGCTCAATAAAGCGGGGGTGAAAGATCAGTTAAAATGCTTAAATGTATGAATAAAATCCGGGTAGGTCTGGCATGCTGAGAAGACAGTGGCCTATAAACCCCATTCTCAAGTTGCCACGCCTCTATGCAAGAGAATCTAGGCTGTGCCTGTAGAGCACATAGTCAGAGTCCCCAGGAGAGCAAAGAGAAGCCATTACAGCCACCAGATGCAATAGCTTGAATCTTAAGTGATCCCCAAAAAACTATGCGCTGCAGCCTTGTTCCTAGGGTGGCACAATTGGAAGTGATAGGACCCTTTAGGGGTTGAACCCCAATGGGAGATCTCTAGGTCATTGCAAGGTCATGCTTTTAAAAAGAACAAGATCTCACCCCACAACCACCACCCACCCTGACACACAAACACACCAAGTGAGCAGTTTTGCCTTACTACATGCTCCCCATGACATGTTTCCTCACTGCAGGCCTACCAGCAGCAGGGCCAACCAACTATGGGTCAAAACCTCTATAAATGGGAAGCAAAAAATTTCTTTTCACTTTATATGATTATCTCAAGGTACTTGGGCTTTATTACATTTGTCTGTCTGTTTGTTTATTAACTTATGTGTGTGTGTGTATATATGTGTGTGTGCACATATGGGCACGTATGCCACTGTACACATGTGCAGGTCAGAGGACAACCTGCAGGAATCGCTTCTCTTCTTCCACCATGTGGGTCTCAGTAATCTTAAGCAAGCCTTCAAGCTTAGCAGTAAGTGCCTTTACCCACTCCTTGCCACCAGTCACAGTACTTGTTAAAGGTAAATGAAGCAACTACAGAACCTGAGGGTACCCCCATTCCTCCAGATGATGGTCTCTATGAAGCCAGCCCAAGGGGTTCCAAGAAGGATGTTTCTAGAGGTTGAGAGGAAGCTGCATCAACATCTTTCCTTCCAGGACTGTCCCAATGAAGACACTCTGGGTGTTAAAATGCCTCCCACAGGCTCTGAACTATCAGCAAGTATGCAAAGCATGCCTGCCAAGTTCCTAATGACCTGAAGCCATCTTAAAAACCGCCACAGGCTTCATTTCACTCCCTACGCTCTGGTAAAGCCCTAAGGTGCAGTACCACAGACCTCTTCAAAACTCCCAATCAAATCCCACAAGGAAAAACCTGAAATACAGAAGGAAACATTCTCTTTACACAATCTCTTTACAGACCAGGTGCCTTCCCAAGTCTGCTTCCCTCAGAGGGAGCTTTCAGGATGGACGGACCAGCAAAGGTCTCCTCCTGTGGTTTGCAGGTTTGCAGAAGGTAGATGGTCACAGTGGCAGTTGAAACTGGTAACCAGCTGATGAAACTGGGGTGGGGTGGGGGGCTGCAGATTGGGCAGGAAGGTTGATCCAGTATTGATTTCTTAATCCAGACAGGTCACACTGGCTAGAGAGTCTCCTTCAGCGGAGAAGCACACTGAGCCTGACAGGGATGACGTCACATTGAGCTGGCAGCCTGGCTTCCAAAACGTTCAGCAAAAGGCAAATGATGCCATATTTGCTTTTTATAAAGAAAGCGTCCTGAAGCACAAGGCCAGTGCAGTGGAGGTTGTGACTGGGGCACAGGTCCCCAGTTCTGTTCTGCAACGTGTCTGGGTTGGCAGTCATTTCAAAACTTCCCCAAACAATCTCGTTTTAATGAACAGACTCTCTTAGTCCCTAGCCTGGAACTTGGCTACAGCATTCCAAGATGCCTACAAGTGGCCAAGATGTTCACTTTGATGTGCAGATAAGTCTTGGTCTTGGAAGTCCACTATCTTAGGGCCTAGTCTCCATTTCTTCTGCCTCCTGTTGATTCTTCTATCTATACAGTGCATCCTCTCAAATATTCTTTTATTTCAGAAAAAAATGTTTTCTTGCATAATAGTTCCAAGGATTTATTTCCGCTGTTGCTTAGTTTCCCTTCCCTGCACACACGGATCCCCATGTGTTGGTCCTATTTGCCTGTCTTCTATGTTTTTGTTTTTCCATTTTACTTCATTCAATCTTCATTTTCACTTCACTTTTCTCCTCTCCATCCTCTATTTTGATTTCAGTGGAATCCATTTGTCCTGCTTTCTTATAATCATCTTGAAATTCATTTTCTTCTGAATTCCTTCTTTTTCATTTCATTTCTCATCTACCTGTATTTTCGTGACCCTCTTGGTGTCTGACTGGGTATTGCTCCTACAAAGCTGCTACCATATACTGAAATGTGATGTTTTAATCTTTAGGCATGTATGTGTTGTGAGTATGCAATTGTGTGTGCACATACACACATGTTCATTCATTTGGAGGCCACAGGTTGACCTCAGGTATCTTCCTCAGCCACTCTCCACCTTGTTGTTTTGAAAGAGGATCTCTGTCACTGAATGTGGAACTCCCTAATTCGGCTAGGAATCTGGCCAGCAAGCACCTGAGATCTTCATGTCTCTGCCCCACCAACGCTGGCATTATAATTAACTACACACCAACAAAGCCAGAGTTTTCTTACACTGGTGCTATGGATCTGAACCCAAGTCCTCATACTTGCACGGTAAGTACTTTATCAGCCTGGTCATCTCCCAGCCCCAACCTTTCCTCTTTGTAAGTTGATTATCTCAGGTGTTCTGTTACAGTAACTGGAAGGTTAACACAAGCAGTTTCTGAGAGCTGTTCTTTGAGGATCCTCCCCCTCAGCTCCCCCATCTGAGCCTACTCTTCCATGCCATCTGTGTTCCTGTCTTGCCCAAGTTAGTAGACATTTCTAGTCATTTTTTTTTCCTCAGAGGAGACTTTCTGGGCCTAATGTGTTTCTAAAGTTTTCCAAGGTGGGATATAGATTCTCCCACACCCCAGGTCTGCTGTTCTCAGCTACATTAAAAAAAAAAAAAAAAAAAAAAAAACCTTAAAGGATCTTTTCAGTTTTGCCATTTCCTCTTGGAAGTGCCCACCTTTCTACTTTTAGGACAAGTAACCCATGGTGGTCCTGATGCTGCTGGTTTATGGGCCTGGAACTGTCAGGAGCACCAAGCCCCCTCTATCTCACTCAGCTCATCCTGTTGTTCTCTCACACACTGGCTTACTGATTTTCAATGAGAGCCTAGGAAAGAGTGAAGAATACTCTACCATGAAGAACACCTCACCATGGAGTCCTTTCTAAAACATTTTCAATGGGCAAATTAATGAAGAGACACAGCACTCTCCTAAGCTGGAAGATTCAGAGCTTCAAAGCCCACACAGAGGATGTGATCCCAACCCTCAATCAGCCTTGAGAACAGGCAGGCATTTGACACTGAGATGGAAGAGCATTCATGTCACCTTTGAAGTAGAGAAATGGTGAAGACAGACTTGCCTTTCCAGCTAGCAAAACCTATCATACGATTTGCATGATCAAAATGAGCCACTGGGCTGGAGATGTGGTTTGGTGCACACGGCCTACCTAGCATGGACAAGGCCGGGATCCAACTCCCAACACCTGAAGGAGGGAGGGAGAGAATGAAGAAAGAGGAAAGTGGGCCAGGAGGGAAGGGGATATTTGACCCTAAAATAGACAATGGAGAGAAACTGAATAGAATCCAAAATAGGACTTGCTTACATAGGAACTTTGAAGGCAAACAAAGTTACTGTATGTAAAAAAAAAAAAAATTGCTGGATGAGTAAAGACATGGATATAAAAATTAAGCTCTGTGGCTGTGAGCATATCTCAGGGGGTAAAGCTCTTGCTGGGTAGGATTGGGAAATCTGAATTCAGTCCCCAGCACCCACGTACAGTCAGGCATGGTGGCACATGCTCTTAATCCCAACACTGAGGAGGCAGAACAGATGGACCCATAGCCTAATCAGAGAGCTCATGTCCCAGGGAGAGACTCCACCTCAAAAAACAAGGTAGACATCACCTAAGGAGGAAAGACACCAAGGATGATCTCTGGCCTTCATGTATATGTGTGTGTGTGTGTGTGTGTGTGTGTGTGTGCGCGTGCGCGCGCGCGCACACACACACACACACACACATGCGCACGCACAAAATAAAAAGTTCTGGATTAGTAAAGATGTGGATATAAAAACAAAAATATTAGGGAAAACTTAGGGCTATTTGAGTGACCTTTGTAATGACAACTAAGAATAAAACATGTAGAAGCTATGAAAGTGAAAATGAACTTATGACCGTGGAAGTTTTAAATATTGCAACAGACAGCAAGAACTGAGCCCACTGAAAAGATATTTGCAACACACAATGAAGTGGCCATGAAAATTCACATCAAATAAAAACAGATGCCAATCTTCCTCCGTCAGATTAATAAAAGCCCTCAAGGCTGCTAATATCCCATGTCTCAAGAGTGAGGAAAGATCAAATCCTTATGCAAGGCTCTGGAGGGGAGAACGATTATAGCCTTTTCCTTCAACTCATCTGACAACACCTAACAAAATTCCAGTCGGAGCAGCATTTGTCTACTGACAATTCTACTCTAGGAACTCACTCTCCGAAGCAGGCGCTGACGTCTAAGATAAGCAGCATTGGACACATAGAAGCATCATCACCAGAAAGTTCCCAGGAGCAGAGCAACCGAATAAACCATGATCACCTGCGGTGTGGACTATTACACAGCCACTGAAAGAATGGACTCGAAGTTGTCACTGGTTATAGGCAATGGACTATTGGCTACACATCACATTTCAAAGGGAGCCACAAAGTAAAATGTGGGTGGCAGAATCCCATCTTCATATTCTTTAAAAGAAAAGGAAACCTTTCACATGTAAGAATTCTGATATACTTGTGACTATAAAGTTTGTGGAGGGACATTAAATACCACTGGTGATGTCAGTTACCTATCCACAGAGCGCTGATGGAGGAGAGGGTATGTTTGTACATTTCCTGGGTTTTAGTTATGGCAACAATTACATACTGCTTTAGGAATATTTTTAGACTTCTAGCAGCATTGTTCTTAAAGGGAACACAAAGACTCAGCTTCTTTGCCAGTGACGGCTGTGCAGGTGATTTCAAATGCATTTATTCACTGTCCTGGGCATTGGCAAGATTAGAAAGAAAATAATGAAGCCGCTCCACTAAAGGGTAAGTGGTCAAGACCCCACCCAGATCTGTGCTCTTGTCCACTGTCAATCACCACTCAAATGTGCCAGACGGTCATATGTAAGGGAAGTGACCCATCTCCTAACTTGCCGGACAGTATAGCGGGGGACAGGGAACTATTCGAGGGTGTTCCTCAGAATCAAAGCACCACATAGCCTTTTGTTCATCACTAACCTCTGGCCACAGCTGCTGCATTTCATCAGCCCCTAGCTTTCCCAAGCTCCCCACATAGTTTAGATCTAGAATGTCCCCTGAAGATCCATGTGATAAAGACTCGGTTCCAACTGGCACTGCTGGAAGGAGGTGGAGCCTAATGGGAGGTCTCAAATGACCTGGAAAGGAACAATGGATCTCAGCCCCTTCCTCTTCCTTCCTCTTTTTGCTATCTGGTTCAAAGTAAGCAGGATACACATTCCTATCCCAATTTGCTGACTTGCCACAGACCTGAAAGCAATGGGCCAGGTGGCCAGAGACTGAAATCTCTACGTGGTGATCCTGTGTGTACACACACATACACATACACACAAACACACATATACACACACAGAGAGACACATACACACATATATATATATACACATTCACATATATACAGACATACACACATACACTATACACACAGAGACACATACATATATATACAGAAACACATATATACACATTGACACATAGACACATACACATATAGACACATACATGTACATACACATAGGCACACATATACACATACACACACATATGCACACAGACATGTACATATAAATACATACACCTTCACATACAGTCACACAGACACACACACACATTCACATATACCACACACATACACACAACTTGCACACATACACAAATACATATATATATATACACTTATGCACACAGACACATATATTCACATATGCACTCATATGCACACATGCAAATATACATATATACACACATACATACACATGAACACCCACACATATATGCATCTCATACATCTCACACATATACACACATATCTACACATACACACACATACACATACATATATACACACATGAACTTTAAGTTTTCTTAATGTCCCCAGTGTAATGTGTCTTCAAGTTTCTCTAGAACCTTCACATTTCAGGTATGGTTAGGGTTTTTTCTAACAAACAGAGGATGAGACTACCTTGCCAAGGTGGAATCCTTCACCAGCAGGCTCTCCTCCACTCTTCAGTTAGGCACTTGGTGTCTCTAAAGTGAGAGCAATTAAGTTCCAAGCCACTTCTAAGCTCAGTGACCTTGGAGGCAGTTTCTTGTTTCTTTATTCTTTTCAGATCACTCAGCACAAGTTGCCAGCACTGCTGGAGGAACAGGCCCTGAAGACAGGCTGGCTTGATTGTACAGGTCCCCCCCCACCCCCCGCTAAGATAAGTGAGATGCCTGGTAGAAATTCGAAGGAAGGGAATTGTGCAATGCCCTGAGCACCAGGAAGCAGCGTCCACGAGGCCACCAGTGAAATGGGCTATGACCCATGTAAAAGGGATCACCAGGTCTGGAACACATAAGGTGCCCAATAAAGTAAGAATTGCTTTTCTTAGTATTACTTTTTCCTAAACAGAAGAACTGTTGATATAGTTAGTGATTCTTCACCAGGGCTAAACCACAGAAGATTAAGAAGCTAGAGGCAGCAATGACGCACCCAGTCTCCTTTTGGAAGGATCACAGAGCAGAGTCCATCACTAAGCCCAGTGTGGGTGTCCATAAAAGTCAGCCATCTTGGTTCCCTGTCTTAAAGATCTTTCGAGGTAGTTAGGGCAACCATATTCATTACCATGGGGGTATGATCTTGGGAACCTCCATCACTGGAGGCTCAAATCCCTTATATATCATACAATTTGCATATAACCCACACATGTTTTCCTGTGTGCTTTTAAATCATCTCTAGGCTGCCTAGAACAACTCATGCAATATAAATACCATGCAAATGGTTGCTATATTTTATTGTTCCGGTATTAACTGGCCAGGATAGATATATACATGTTTCGGTATGGATGCAGGGTTTTTCTGAATATATTCAATCTGTGGTTGATTGAATCCTTGGCTACAGAAAATGCTGATACTCAGGGCAGGCTGTATAAGGAAGGTAAAGAACCATGTTATCTACTCATAACCACATCAACATGCAAACCTACTCCAACTGGAACTAACCATTCTTTCTAGGGCAGAGAGACAATGTGTGAAAATCACTATGCACTTCATTGAAAGAATTTGAAGGCTGGAGATGTAACTCAGTGGGAGAGCACTTGCCTAGTAAGTATGGAGATGTTCCATCCCCAGCATAGAAAAAAATTTTTTAATAACATTTGTAGCTGATTAAGTATGAAGACTGAAAAGAAGCCTCTGAGAATACAGATGGATGGACAGAGGGTGAGAGGTAAGACATGTAAGCCCTTTATGGTGGGTTCTTTGCTATTTTTCAGAGCCCAGAGAAATATGAGCACACAGCCTGACACTGGGACATGACTCAGAATTGGGAGAAACTAGAACTGATCACATATAGCTGTTGAAGACAACAGCATTTGAAACACAAACTGCATTACTGTTTTACATACTTAATTAACTCAACCCCTGAAACAAAATGTAGGGACCGTGTATTTTGTTTTACATAAATGGTTTTCTACTGGCTCTAATTAATGTTTTATTTTTAAGGTTTATTATTTAAACAAAAAAAGCACTTCTCTTTGCAAACTCTAGGGAATCAAGCCACCGCTCGGAGGTGGGGAGGGTCAGGAAAGAACCAGGAAGCCAAGCTAATTCACCAGTCTGCCACCTGTAGGCTGGTTCCAGCAGGCTGAAACTCAGTACCCACTAGACAGACATGAAAACAATGCATATTAAGTAATGCTAAAAACCGAGCAACAGATGTGTGGAGACTATATATAGGGGCGGGTTTGGACCACGGCTCCCTCGAGGCTGCCTCCCACCTCCTCTCATCGATCTGAACACCGGGAGCTGTGACCACACGTTCTACCATCCTATTCAGCTCTCCAAGATGAGCCCCCACCCTCGTCTGAAATAAGCTTTTGAAAATTAATACCCCCATTAGGATGAACAGCCACACCTGTATCGATCCTTGTTTCCAGGGTAGTTTTGCTAGGATCTCATTTTAAACCAGACAAGAATTTGCAAGAACAAAGGCCATTTTATTTATTTATTTACACTAAATAAATAAATAAAAACAAAGCAGGACTGAATTTTTTTTAATTACAAAAGTTAAGAACAAACAGCGAACATTAATTACCAAGGCTTGTTTTGGGGCTGAGTACGCGGAATTTAAAAGCAGAGCGTTCACCAGAAGCCTGTAATGTATTTGTGCACCACTGACCAAAAATGTAGTTACAGACGTCAAGAGTTCTCGAAACAAGTGACGGTCTTTATAAATAACCGAGCCGCATTTATCTCCTATTCCCGTATGCCCGTGCTTTAGTAATATAGAAAATAAGCAACTTTCATCAAAACGCTACAAAATACAAAAGAAAAAAATCATCCCAGAACGATGGCTTCTTTAATAAATGCTTCCTGGAGGAAGAACCTGAAAATCAGTCTGGAGTTCACAAAGCACACCGCCGGCTCCCAGCCGCCAGCCGGTCCAGCAGAGCCGTCCTGGGCTTACGGGAGAAACAAGAAGTCCCCGCGCCCGGGAGGTGAGTGGCCAGAGCGGGGCCAGCGGGGCCAGCGGGGCCAGCAGGGCCCCTCCAGACTGACCCGCCACCGACTGCTAAGCACGGCGCGCCCCCGGCGAGGACCGCAGGGAAGGGGAGCCGCGCTCAGCGGGTTCCGCACCGGGCTCGGGCGTCCCCGCGCCGCCTTGGTCGCGGTCACCCGCTGCCCGGGTCGGTCACCGGAGAGCGCGGCTCCCGGCAGCAGTCCCAAGCAGGGTCCCGCCACCGACCTGGGAGGGTGCATGGAAAAGTAACTCCGGGCGCAGCGCGCGGTTGGAGTGGCGGCGCGACGCCCGGCGGTCCCCGGAGTTCCCCCTACCGGGACTTGGAAACTGCACGCCCTCCGAACCGCGGCTGCCAGACCCCGGCGTCCGCTCCGCGACTCGGCGCGGGCCGCGTCCCCGCCACTGCAGCTCCGGGTCCCAGCCCGCGCCGCCGCCGCCGCAGACACTCACCGAGAAGCCGGCCCAGAAAGGGCAGGAGTGGCGCACGCGGGCCGAGGTGGTGAGCGCCAGCGCCGCGAAGCTCACGGCCACGATGAGGCATCCGAGCGCCATCTGCGTGGCCCCGAGAGCCAGCACGATGCGGGAACGGCCCGGGCACTCGCGCAGGCGGGACAGGCTGCGGGGCAGCGCCTGCGGGCGCGGTGTCCGGGGACCGCCGGCCGGAGGCATCGCGTCCCGCCAGCTCTCCCCGCGCTCTCCGCGCTCCTCACCGCGGCGCCAGGGCGAGTTGCGCCGGCGGCGGGGACCGCCTCCCCGCGAGTGGCAGAGGCTGCGGCGCGTGGCCGAGGCGAGCGGCCCGGGCCGGCGGGAGAGCCCGGCGCCCGCAGCCCGCACCGGT